>JAUZND010024607.1:0-24442 GCA_034780555.1 Coelogynopora nodosa | reverse complement strand
GGGTTTCGGTTTCGATGCGTGGGCGGGGGGGGGGGGGGTGGCGTAGAAATGCTCCTTCCCTACAACTACTATTACAAATAAATATATAATTAAAAAATTTGCAAGAACATATTTTATATATGAAATTTTTGTTAAAATTTACAAATAATTTTAACATTTTATAATTTATTAAAATAACATTACTTTTATATTCATTTAAAATTTATTGAAAACGTAATATATTTTATTTGGAAACTATTTGAAAAAGTGTTAACAGAAGAACGGCCAATGGGGTATAGAGGCAAACGTTATACACACTTTTTCATCATGTGTCCAGTGTGTAAAAAGTTCACATCAGATTAATATTACATTTTTTTAAACACGTGTTAAATATCGACTAGACATATGTCAATTTTCAAATATGTTTAGAACAATTGGTAAAGTTTTTTTCAATTTAAAAAAATTTTTGTAACAATTTCAAAATCCACTGCAGATAATATTATCAAATTACTCTTATATATTTAATTACCTTATATATTTAAAAAGTACGACAATTCGAAATAAAGTTTATCCAGGATGATGTAATAAATATAACAATAAACAAACAAGTTTATATTTATACCTTTTATATTTATAACATACACTCAGTGTTGCCACAGCTGATCATGACCATGATATTGCAGCCACAAATATCGCAGGTTGCAAATTATATTTTTATGCAGGAACTAACTATTAATTTTACCCTAAAAGGTGGTATACTGTAATACGTATGTATAACCAATATCTGCAATAGTAAACAATTAATATACATATTTGTGCATTATATAGTTCATATAGTGACTTCAGATTGTCGATACCTATAATAAAGAAAGTAAAAGCAAACAAAACACAGTTTAGAAACCGTTCAACAATGTAACCGAAATGATCGAGTATTGATCATTACAAAGCTGACAATTTATGTTCGTACCAGTTCTGGAAACTGGGGGTTGTCAGAAGTATCTAAAGTCCAAGAACAAACATATAATTTAAGTTTGCAATTTTTAAGTAAACGGGTGTGTTTGAAAGTAGCTTTGAAAAGTATTTAATATATTCTTAAAAACGCTTAATATGTTTGAAAATAGTTTTTTTTAAATATTAATATGATTTAAAAATATGGCATACATTGCTGATAATATCGCATATCAAAGAGTTGAGTTCAAATATCGAAGTGCGATAAATATTGCAGCTTACGGCAACATTGAACATTGTGTGATAAATATTGCAGCTTATGGCAACACTGAACATTATGTGATAAAAATTGCAGCTTATGGCAACATTGAACATTATGTGGTAAATATTGCAGCTTATGGCAACACTGAACATTTTGTGATAAATATTGCAGCTTATGGCAACATTGAACATTATGTGGTAAATATTGCAGCTTATGGCAACACTGAACATTATGTGATAAAAATTGCAGCTTATGGCAACATTGAACATTTTGTGATAAAAATTGCAGCTTGTGACAACATTGACCATTATGTGATAACATTTATTATGTCAAATGCTAAACTTTTAATGTCACAAACAAACTATTTTAAAAATAGAAATGTTTATTCTCGCCAAATTTCGCCATCAAATATCGTCCGAATGATTTTGTTACTGAATGTTATTGTCACTAAATAGCAGATTGATCATAAGATTATTTTTTAATTACTACCCCCCACCCCATAGTCATTTTGCGAGAATTATTCGGCTTAGCTTTTCTACTGTTAATTATTATCACATAATTCTAACATCCACTCTAACATCAAGCGAGAACATTGTAAAAAGAAAATGGATATTTGTAGTTTTACAAACTTAAATGCTGACAGTGTATAGTTTATATATATAATAATAATATTAACCATAAAAGCAAAAATCAATGCGCGTGATAGTAGTTTAGGTTTAGTCGATTCCTGACAATTTATGACGTCATGTCAGGAAAAATTAACCTCTTACAGCCCAACATGCACCCTTATATCCACCACAACACAGACTACCATGTACCCACCGCTTATACACCATAACACTAAAAAACACCTTCCCATTCAACCAACCAAATAGTATGTATATATATATATAACAAGTATTAAGCGAAGAGTATTACCATTATCAGTCAGTTAGTTCAATACTGATAGTACCAAGCACGGAGTTAAGGAAAATTGAAACATTACACTTCAAAACCAGAAAAAGTGGTGATAATACACACGTGACAATGCAGTGTTACCTCTGAATGAGAGCGATTATATTTCGTTGTACCATGCAATAACTTATTTTTGAGTCTGAAGTAAAGGACAGTCTATCGCAGTGACTCGACGCTCCTAAAGTAAGTCCCAGATATACTTTGGAACTACGTGGCTAAAACTTACTTAAGACTTCGTTTTGCTGGCCATGGTTGAGAGATTTCAGGACCATTCCAATTTAGAGTAAGGTGGTAAAAATAAGTGATTCGTCAGCACAGGAACAAAGATTACAAAGACAACCTACTCTTCAAGACATACCAGATAAGATACAGCGAGACAAAGTTGTGTCAATGTTCACAGTCTATATAAAACAGTATCTGATAACAAAGGAGGATTTAAGAACAAGAGAGTGATGTATTTATTTATTCAATTTCCAATGGTCATTAGACCTACTCTTTATATTCGAATAGTCATAATATATAATAATTGCAGTGCATTGTATTAGGAAGAATCAATATGTGTACTTAAACGATTCACTACTATCCATTCTATACTTCCCACAAAGTTCTAATGATTATTGCAGACTAGTTAAAAACCCACTTTGAGCTTGTTGAAATGTATCAATATGAAGTCATAGAAACCGAAAAATCAATATTCGATTCTGATTGGTTGAAAAAATTTCACAAATATTTAGTGCAAAATATTTTTCAAAATAACATGATCAGGGGGTAGATTTTCACTTCTACAATTTTAAACATGACCTATTTTTATCCGAATTTTATCTGACAGACAGTTCTTATACTACTGATAAGATATAAAGTTCAGTAAATAATCTGCGAAAGACATTATCTTATATAGAATTGATTGTCAATAAATGTAAAAAGGTTCATATTCTACTCGCATATTATATTTCAATTTACAAATAGATTTCTATTTTTTAAAGTGATACCAAATTTGTTTAATTAAATAAATATAGTATAATCCACTTATATCAAGTTCGCTTATTTGTTCTAGGAAAAATGTTGTAATGTGAGGTACCTTGGATATAACAATCAAATTTTAGTGGTTTCCTTCAATATTGATATAACCAGAATATACTGTATGTAAATTAAAATGCTGTATAATTATCTCAAGGATGTTATGAATAAACCGCTTAGAAATTTATAAAGAATACTAACATTATATAATTATTTACGGTAACAATTATTTAAGAGTAGTTATACTATAATATTTAGTATCACCTTGACAATTGCCAATGAAAAAAACATGTTCCAATGAACACCATATTCATAAATGTCGTGCAGAATACTAGCTTGTTTGATTACAAATAGGCGAACAAATCCGAGCAGACAAAGAATAATCGATTGTAACAGGATTTTGATGAAACTATTCCTGAAAAAGAATACAAAGCGATGTAATATTATTATCAAATTAATGACAAATTATAATTAATTAATGTAATTTTAGAAAAAGATTATTTGCTATATTGTCTCATATAAATTAGTTTATATTCCTTACATTTCATTTCATCGCTAATATTAATTTTTTTAATTAATTAAATATAATTATATAATAAAATATTAACAATCAAATATAAACAATCAATCAATCAATCAAATATAATAATCAAAATATATATTAAAAATATTAATGGTGCTTTATACAGAAACAGTATTGCTTAAATATTAACAATATTAATTAAAATAAAGTCTTAATATTAATTATTGTATGATTTTCGATATTTTGCTTTTTCCATTTTGATTATTTGACATTTATTATTGTAATTTTCGAGCAATTACATAAAACTCAGAAGTAACTCGAATAAATAACAATTATAAAAATCTTGTGAATAAACAGAATATCATTCAAATGTATTGATGTACTAAGGTTTAAGGTATATTTGTCAATTTATTAACAAAATAAAAATAATACGAATCTAAACAGTCAAAAATATATTATGTTAATTCCAATCCTAAACATACAGTCTACTTCCATTAATTCAACTCCCTCATTAAGCTGACCTTTTTTAGGGAACGGATTTATTCTTATCTAAATATATTACTTAAAACCTCATTAAATCGACTCCGACCCTAATATCAGATAATTTATTATCTACAAAACTATATTGAATTTACCTTTGTTAATCCGACTGTACGAGAGTTTCTATATACAATATAATATTGATTTTTTCTACCATAAACAACAAAAAATAAATATATTAATTAATAACTAAAACTATGTGTAGTTCGGATAGTAAAACGATACATATTAAATATTCATATGGAGACATAGGCAACTTATCGTAGATAGAATATGTTTGCTCGCTGCAGCAGCTACCTAGACAGGCCTACCTACAACTATAATATATTAAGTGTATGTTTTGTCTTGGCTAATAGGATAGCGAGATAATAATATTTTATTTGTTTCAAATACAATTTTTTGTTCTACATAAAATGGACCCAGAGGATCTTTCAATATCTAGCTGCCTACCTCACTGATAAAATTACATACAGTTATATATTAAACATTACCTTATGCTATTACAGTATAATAATAATGTTTACAAAAGCGCTTTCATATATAAAATTGAAATTTTTAATTAAAATTAAAAAAATTAAAATAAAAAATTAAATTAATTAAAATAATAATTAAAATTAACAAATTGTAATTAAAATTGTGTAATTTCTAATAGAAATAAACGAATATAAAATTATGCAAAGTGCAACATAATTCATATTTTTAATCTATCGCAGCATTCATCAATGTTTTCTACATAAATCATGTATGTAAACCAGTGTATACACATGTAGTACATAATGCATGTTTCTTCCAAAAATCCTTTATGTTTATATTTCTTAGCTCCATTTGTTAATCCGACCCCCTCGATTTTAGGTAACCAATGGGGTCGGATTAACGGGAGTAGACTGTAATTCAAAAAAGCAATGTGCAACACTACATACAATATAGTTAAAAAATTTAGATACCAGTTTGAAAAAAATGGAAAATATGTTTTAATATGTCCAAAACCATGTAAAATACTACATATAGTATAATATTATATATATATAATTATATATATATAATAATAAATATATAAATAAAATAAATATATATATAATAATACGATAAAGTATAATGTATCGTCTAATAATATATAGACTACACAAAAGATTTTACAAATATTATATAAGTGATAAGTTACATATCATATTTTTTTAATTTAAAAATAAACCATATAAAAAATAAATTAAAATTATGTAATGTTGCGTTATAAACACAAGTGAATAATAATTGACAGTCGAATCGCAAAAAATATCACATTTAAGTTCCATTTAAAAATTCAAATTACAAATCTGTACTAAATTATAATCTTAATATAAAAATATTCAGGATTTCTACATACATTTCAAGTAAAATGATGTAACTTTTATAATGTATTTATAGATGTAAATGTTTTAAAAGTAATTACTTTATTTACAATTAACTTTCACCAAGGAGACATAATTATTGATTAAACATCTTTGATATAATCATATTTTAAATGTTCTTATTGATGAATAACCCCTACATCCAGAGAAGAAACTGTAAACGTTAGTTACCGATGATGGAGGTTAAATAAATAGCAAGAAGAGTTTGATTAATATTAAATTAAAGTTAATACGTTAGCTACCGTGTGTAAACAAGAATAACCTCGAGCGCGTTGGTGAAATATGTTTCAAATTTTATTTCGTCTTCTGCAATCGTGAATAATCTAGGTTGATGATTTATGCTCAAACAAAGTGAAACATAATATTCCATAAAATACACTCAAAACTGGAATAAACTGTATATAATGTTCATCAACGATTAGGCAAGATTCACAATGTAACCATTAAAGCAAGAAGGTAAAATGTCATTTTAATATGCCAATTTTTACCATAAATAAAACGTATTACATGAAATCAATAAAACTATATCGTCGTTCCAAAAATAAGCATTTATGAAAGATAATGAGGTACATAATGTATTGCCTATAATAGGAAAAGGTACTTAAAATAAAACGGTGAGGGGTCGTGGAGAATGGTACATATACTGAATTTAAACCAATAATTTCATTTTATATTGAAGGTAGATGTAGTCGGTGAAAACTGTGTGAAGTAGATCACTGATGTTTTATTCTCCCTTTGAAATGAAATAAAGTTTTTTCTTACAATATATTTCCATAATCGAATAGTATCGCCAATAGTAGTTTTCGTTCCTTTCTAGTTTCACGTGAAATTTTGTTTTTTAGCTGGACTTATATACGATTTAGTTTGGTAGAAATAATACGAAGGGCATAATTAATTGGTATAACTTTTAAGCATTAAATAATATATTCCGGAGCAAAATGTATTAATAAACATTATGATAAAAAAATTATCCGCTAAATTTTTAAAAGAACCATTAATGAAAAAATCGATTTAATGTAAGAAAATACATGAATAAAAACAATTAGGTCAACATGTTACATTTAAATATTATTATTTCATGCGGTGCAATAGAAACTTGTCTATAATACGAAGAAAAACCTTATGAGATACCTGATCTATTAGATCAAAATTAAGTAATGTTAGTTATATGACTAATATCCGGGTTTTCTATCGTGAACATCATGCTGTGTCTCAACCCTTAAGGTATTATTGTTCTATTCTAATAAAAAAATCTTATTTTCATAAGATACAGCTGATAGTTTTGATATATAACACCTAGAAATTCTCTCTGAATATGTTTTTTCAAATATAAATGCCAGGACTTTTTGTTTGTCACAAATAATATTAAACACATCGGAATGTGTCTTAATTTATATTTAAAAAGCTATGTATGGAATTTAACGATTTAGTATAATAAACATTTGGTTAAAAGGGTTTATTATTTTTTGAGTCATGGCCAAAACCAGTAACTTGACACATTTGCCAAATATGTAGAGTTGGATTAACTTTTAATTCTTAAAATGGACATTTTAAACTTCAGTTACAGCAAGAAAAGTTGTGCCAATATTTGTCCTTCATTATAGTAAAAAAATTAGGTATATAGAGCTTCTCACTTTTTTTAATGACAACTTAAAGGTTGAAAAACATACATTTTTACACTGTTGGATCAATACTTATAAAATAATTACTATGTGAAAGTTAAAAAATATATCGTCATTGACCGTGCTACAGTCAAATTTTGCTTAATATTTGCACGACAAAGTACACAGAGTCATAAGTTATAACAGAGGAAAAGATACAGCATTATCAAATAAGGAATTCTCACTTATATACCGAGTGCTGTATAAATAGACACATAAATTTACTTTGATTTCTTAGTTTAAATTTGGTGTCGTTATTACCATACATTTTCTATTAGTTGTACAAAATGTCAATGTTGTATGTCTACAATCGTGTTGGATTTGTCTCACATTTGTGTGCACTAAGATAATGAAGTTATTGATTAGGTAAGTAACTTTTTCATAATATCTTATATTTTTTCTTATGTACAACGTTATTATTTCAATGATAGTTCTATATCAAAATTAATAAAACTCACTTAATTAATGTTGTCAAATGAGAAACACATGGAATAGCATCAAATATTAGACATACATCATATTGTTGATAATATATAATATCATTTTTAAATAGAAACTATAGTTTCTTGTGTGCAACGCCAGTATATTTGTATATCAAAGAAGTTAGGCATCCTAATTGACGCTTCTATAATGTGAAGTTCTGTGATATACATATATAGAATAAGAACCAAAATACTGGAATTATTTACGTTAAAGCTACTAAAATAAGTAATGTTATCCATAAGTGACCCTAAAAATCTTCCGCAAATCTATAATTTCACCGTGGAGCATACCATAGCTGTCATTTATTTTTATTTCGTTGCATTAATCATGAAGAATTACATGGAATAGGATCCATTTGAAGATGAAACATGTCGAATACAATTAGTAAAATGCAAACTTGTTAGCCTTTATATTTGCGTTGTACACAATAAGTAATGATTTGTATTAGATTTAAATAGGATATAGTCCCAAATATTCTGACTTTACGCTATTAATTTGTGTAATTTATAAAATAGCCTTATCATAATAATTCTATATTAATTTATATGAGTGAACGGCAAAATCAACACTAGTTACTCATAGTCAATATGTTTAATCATGCACCAAATATTTTATTTTTTAAGTGTTATTTGTATTGATCTTTATTATAATTTTTATTTGAAATTAGTTGAATTTAGGAAGAAATTAAATTTATCGTTAAAGAAGGATAGCGACAATGAGAATTGTAAAAGAGAACAGTCCAAAGAAAGGAGTCGTAGATTCAGAGAAAAATTACTAAAGTACCCAGTAAGACATGAGAAGAGGAAAGAAGATAAGCGTGTTAGAAGAAGAAAATGTTAGGCTATAGAAAGAAAGAAGAATCCTGCATTTAAAGAAGTTTGTCAGTCTGTGTGGCGTCAGGAAAAGAGAAGGACAAAAGTAGTGCCATATAAAGATTTTTTAAACAAAATACCAGTGAATGTTAAGGCACAACGACGACGTCGAAGCTTGGAACGTAAGAATGTTCTACTGGCTAAGAAGAAGGTTGAAGATGAAAATCATCTGTTGCAGAAAAAAGTAAATGTGTTAAAACGTTACTTTCGCGAAAGAGAAAGGCTACACTATTGAACGATGAAGTAAAAATGAAGAAGCAACGCTTGCCTATAGGAAGGATAATGAGAGAGAAAATACCTGAAAAAGTTCGAAACGTAAACGTGATGCTGCTCTGCGAAAGAAACGAAGGAAGCATGTTGTTTGGAAGTACAAGATAACAATGTTTTTAGGAAGAGAGTATGTCTCGAAACCTATATCAGAATCAACATTACTTGATCCAAGGCAGAAGAACAATAACCGAAGATTTAGACAAAAGAAAGGATGTGTTGTTATAAAACGTGTACTGATCGGCCTCATGCAGTATATTGCAGAAAACCCTTGATTTTCCATATAAATTTTCGACATTTTCAAAGATGAGACCTAACATATAGGTACCGCTCAGAAAGGAACAAAAATACAGAAGTGTATCTGTGTATACCACTCTAACATGGAACGAAAGCGTATTGCAATGAATATATTTTGCATGGCGCATAATATGAAAGAACTTCAGCTGAAATCAACAAGTACAGTTATTGACCAAACTCTTTGTGAATACACTATGTCATATCCATCCTTTAAATGTTTAGAGCGATCATGTACATCATGTTCATCTAATAAACTCATGAACCATTATGTGTAACTTTTGGGTGATCTCCACGTTCGATTTAAATCTGTTAAATGGTCAAAATGGAGCACAGTTGAAAGGATGATATTTGACAAACGTACTGGCAGGAAACGAAAAAACGTTACAATGAAGTAACTAGAGTCACAAGCACTTTTGAAGAACTATTTCTGGCCACAGTGGACGATCTAACAAACTTTCCAATGCACGTGTTCAAAGCGCGTTGGCAATGGCAACAACTTCATGCACTACAAAAGAATTTGTCATATAATGACATCATAATTAACAACTTGAAATAATAAAGTTGGACTTAATGTTACAAAGTGAGCACAAGTCAGTACGCTTTGCACAAACAGAAATATTTCTTGTGCGCAACGTTTTTGGTTACTTTTTAAACATGTTATTTTACCTCACATCACATGTACCTAGCTATATTAATACACCCGATGTTAGTCAATTTGATACTAATAAATAATTACAAAAACGTTTACATTGTGTTTATTTATTTTAAATCCAACAGGTATACTAAGAATTAATTATAAGCATAAAGTTTAAATAGTAAGTCATCGAGAAACTTATAACAACGCTATTGGGTACGTTTCTCAAAATGGGATTTCAAGTAGCTTAATATAAAAAGGATGCTAGAGGTAAGGTAAATGACGTGTTGCCAAACAGATTTCATAAAAAATATTTAAGTAACACTTTTAACTGAGATTGTAACAAACTGTTTATTGTGGTTATTTTTTTCTTTTCACTCCCTTTATACAACATTTAAGCTTATATATCGAATCTCTAATGTGTTATTGTTAAATAATAACCTATTTCAAAGTAATTGTTGCATGACTTCCTAACAATTCTTCTATTATATTAAACATAGTTCACTACGTTTGTTGGGAGTGACGATAATTTCGGTGTATTTTTAGATTAAGTCTACTTTTATATATCGGGAAATGTGGATAAATTCGATGCTGGACATACATACAAGACATATATTTATTTAAAATCCAAAAACAAAACTATTTATTTTTTAGGGGAAAAAACTGTATTATGTGTCCAATTTTTGGTTTTGGCCTTATGTTTTTATATAGCGCCGACAATTACCTCAAAAAACAAAAGTCAGTAGCCCTTTTTGATGCAACCCGAATAAATTAAGGGTCGAAAACATCAGACAGTTGTTAGGCATGAACGGGAGAGTCCGAGAGTTGGCAAGAACTTTTTCCGAGACAACACCCACCCTCGGTATCCGGCGTAAATCAATGTCTTAACCATTCCCAATGTTACCGTATATATTTATATACATGATATATTGTGTGATAAAGACGACTAGCAAGTTGTTGAACACAGCTACAAGTGATTGAGTTGACTCACCAGTTCTGTCGAAAGGTCAAGTCTTGAAACCGGGTGACACTGGGACTAAGCATACCCATAAGAAGTATAAAACATCCCAAACCCACATCCATGAGTCCTGTGCCGAAGGTGTACGTCTTCGCAAACGGTTGGTGAAACCAGGGCACATCCCGGAGGAAAATGCACAGTGTTGTTGCCAAATAAATGAGTGCCCGGTAGGTCACCATTTCTGGAATAAAGCTGGGCACCTCCGATATTTGTTTATGTTGTGGACATCCCGCTGATTGTTCTTCCAACAGGTACAGTGTTGCAGGCTTATGATGAACACTCAACAGGGTAGTACAAGCAGTTAATATGACAACAAGTAAAATCCAGAGTGTCAGAGTGTAAAGATAGTTCTCAAATGGATAGACAAGACACACGAGAAAAAAAGGAAGTGTAAAGATCGTATTTTCCAGTAGAGCAAGGAAAAAGTATCTAAAAAATTAAGTAAAATGTAAAGTTATGTATTATATATGATTGAGTCAAATAGTGTTGTATTGTGAAATTGTATCAAATAAATTTAAATAAATTTGAATAATAACTAATAGCCTTATAAATATCATATTTCGAACAATTTTCAAAAAACAAAATTCTTAACTATATGTCATAACATAATAGGATTAGTGATTTGATATGGAAAAATACAGTTTAATCAATATTAGAGTAATATATAGAGTATATATAGAGTATAATATAGTATAAATAAATGTAAGTATAATTGTTGTTATAAATACTACTTTATTCATTATAAGTTTCTGGTATAATTATAAAAATACTTCATATTATATGTATATATATGTACATATAATTTAAATCAGTATCAAGAGTATTTTTTTAATAATACCTTTTTGTTACCAACAGATTTGGAAACAATATTACCAGGATGTTTCGTAAAAGATATGATAAACAAATTGTCTGAACCACTGCAAATGATTCCCAATATGCGCAACGATAATCTTCTCCCATTGTATCTGAAAGTAATAATTTTCAGCACTGTTAACCAGAGTAACTTTGGACAATTTGAATTTTGAACTTTTGATAAATTATAAAATAACATTTTGCATAAAATATATATAGGACATTTTAAACAAAGTAACACTGTAAAAAAATTCATTCAATAAAAAATTAGAAATATGTAAAAATGTAAATTATATATTTTTAATATACAAATAATTAATTTTAATTTTGTTTAAAATTACTAAATATAGAGGTATTTCTCGTTTGGCAGGTAGAGGTAGATAGGATTGGGACTAAAAAAAATAGCTAAAAACTTATTTATATTTTTGAGGGAAAAAAAGACAACATCATATTGGAAAAATACGTAGTTACTGGAGTAACTTGGGACTTTGTTCATTTGTTCCATTTTTCAGTACATACTTAATTACTGACATCTGTGATGATTAATACTTAATTTGAAGATTTTGGAACAACTTCACATAGATAGAGAGATATTTTCATTACCAACAATTGATTGGAATACTTCTTGATACTTACATAATTTTAATGTGTATATATTTATATTATATATGTATTGTACTATTATAACTTATGTTATGCTTTTTTACAAGTTTTCACAGACTTGGATATAAATCTAGTGATACAAAAGACACTAAGTACTAATAATATAAAGTATAGGCTTCATATTTTTTTTAATGAAGGTAACCACACATTAAGAGGTATTTATCCAATCTAAAACTTTTATATTGAACTGTTGCGTTTAAAATGTTTATAGTTTTATTTTATTATGGATTCTTTGTCATATACAAAATAAAATAATAATTTATATATAATATTTGCAATTAATAAACATTGTAAACCATTGATAGTGTAAGATAATCAGAAATTTTTAATATACAAGCAACATTAATGTATATAAATTTTATAATGCATTTTATTAATTTTCCTAATGGAATAGTTGTTTCAAAATGTTAAACAATGCAGTGATGTTTAAATGTTTAATTAGTAAAATTATTATTACAAATGTACAAAACATACAATTGCATACAATATTCTGTACAAATACGTACAATTAATGAAGTGGAAAAAATGTTAAAAGATATAGTGATGTATATAACAATATCTATATAAAAAATATTACATCTTCTTTTGGATTATTAGTATTGTATAAACTTCATTGTACATAGTTTGAGAATATAATTTACCTTAATATGGTGGATACATATTATGGAAGCATTTGATTATTAAATTTGTCAAAATCATCCTAGAACTAACATCAATAAGTGAGTTATAAATTGAGTCCAAATTATCACACACTGAGTTGTCAATAATCAACCAAAATCGATTGATACTCTCATATAGCGCTGAATTATAGTCAGCAAAGTAGGAATATTCTTGCATATTTTTAAGCTAATTCATTACATAGATAGCATCGTCATTAATGCCTATAATTAAAAAGTTCAAAATATTTCATCATTTTGTCTTGCACTTTCATTTTTCAAGATTAATTGTATTAATGCTTCCATCTCTTACCACGAACGGTCATATATGTACAGTCCACCATAAATTTAAAAATTTACTCTTTTATTATATTTAGTGGCAAAACACTGTATTAATTATGGTGATGTCGCAGGAGATTTAGATGATCTCAAAATGAAAGTTGGACAAGTTATGAAGACGGTCATAAACTTATTTCACAATTCAATTAACTAATTAGTAAGGGAATTCTGCAGTGAAATGTCCAACTATTGCAACTATATCTTCAACTATTTGAGCAATCGGAAATATGTATTACAAAATATAACTATTAAGATACTGCAAGTGACAATGTAAAAAAATATTCATTTAATAAAAGAACTTAAATGCTTATTTTTTGCACAAAACGACATTAAAAAATATAAATATTGTTCAATTTGTATGTTTTGTATAACCAAATAGTATCACAAAAGGACATTCTAAACACCAAAAATAAGATTAAATTTGCCTAACATATAAGAAAATACAACATATAGTATAAAAGAAAAAAATGAGGGACCATCAAAATTAATGGTGTAGTTCAATGAAAGATTAATTGTTACTGTCGACTTTTCTACCAATTAATGCGAAAGAGTTTTTACTACTAAAGAAGTATTTCTCTAGAAATAATCTACCTACCGAAATGAAAAAGACAACTGGAACGAATTTTTCACAGATAACAACGAAACGAAATTCCCAAAATTGCCATATTCCACAGATATCAATTAATACAGAATGTCGAATAAGAAACAAACTCAATTTATTCAGTGACATATAAGGAACCAATACAGTCAGAGGAGAAGATATCAATAAAATCGATGAAGGACGAAGAGCAAGAATCGATGCTTCTGAATACAATCCTGGAGGAAATATAGAAACGCCTATAGGAGAAATTGACCTGGAAAGATTTGAAACAGAAAGTACAAGGCAAAATAATGAAATCTATTGAATTATTTAATTATATGAAAAATGACCATGTAATATTACGAAGTGAAGAAGAGGTCAAAAACATTTATGAAGATACTCCTTTTGTAAACTATAATTGAGCTCTATGTGAGAGTATCAAACGAGTTTGGTTTATTTTTTCCAAAAAAATGTGTGATGCTTCGGACTCAATAAATAATGCACATAGTGATGTTGGTGATGATGGTTTTTGACAAATCAATTCCATTTCTGTTTAGTAAATTGAATTATGAAAAAACAAGGTAGTAAATTGTAGATAGTAAATGGAACTCGCGATTACATACACTTAATCACAATAGTGATGAGTATTATTGGTTTTGTCCATGACATTTTTCAAAACTTGTCCAACTTTAATATTGAGATCGACATTGACAGCATTAATAAAGAGTTTTGCCACTATATAAAATAGTGAATTAGCAACTTTAACTGAGACTGTACCTACATTATTACCATTATTGGTGAGAGCTAGAAGCAGAATAAATTTTAGGTGCAAATGTCTCTATGTATACTAAATATCGGTTATTGGCAAGTATAGACGAGAGAGCACTGACATGGTTATAATAGAGTCAGCATTCAAAGTGTATTAAAAAATTATAAAAATTGTGGTAAGGGGCGAATTGCTGTAGAATCGACCCTCCCTATACTACTTCCGGATAATATGACAACTTTAGGAATTTCATTTTGTCAGTATCTGTGCAAAATTAGTTCCAATCGTCCTCTCAGTTTAGTAGGTAATCGATTTATACAAGAATATTTCTGTAAATAGAAAACTCTTTCACATTAAATAGTAGAAGAGTCAACAGTAACAATAAATTTTTGATCAAAGTAAACTGTTGTGCGTTTAAAAATACCTTGTGTACACAAAGTGCACAGGAATTCTATCAATTACAATTGAGACTACAACAGACATGTATTATATTTATCAACTGTCTAGTGGTTGTATTTAGTGGATATTTCTTGATCACCTAATCTGTTTAAAATGAATTCATTCACTAACACCGATAAGGTCAATTTGACACCCAAAAAGTGAGCATTCTCATATTTTTAAAATTATTTGATTAAATCACTTAGATTTTGTTTGAATGTAACCTTATATGGTACTATAATATACAACTACAATGGTTTGTAAAAATATTAAATACTTTATAATAAGTTTGATCTCATAACTTTTTAACTATATTTAATGACAAGCTGGGGACAAAACTACTCAAATTTGTTTCCAAATATTAAGTTATAACATAGATACTACCATGTTTGATTATGTCCAACATTATAGCTACAGTACTATGACTGTCTGGCCTAAATAACAGTTATATGCCATCAAGAATTTATGACAGACACAATATATTACCTACAGTTTAAGATCATCCATCCATATACCAACAAATACTGTTGCATGATGTGATAGACAAAGTTTGTTATTTTACTTCTAAACAAGACTGAAGCATACAAAGAATTTTAACAGAATTGTCACAAATAATTTGACTAGAATAAATGTTAATGATCCTACCATTAGGGTGATGATTGATGTCCAATATAGCAATGCATGTTGATAAAGCATTTTGAATACTTTCTATATCTGCAGAATCTTCCTTGTAATGCTATGGAATTTTTCAGAATTTCCATCTCCGGAATCCATCGGTCCTCTTGATTTTGGATGGGACATTTTCAATGGAAACTGGTACAACAATATTATCTGATTCTGTTAAATTAATTAATCTAGTTAATTGTTTATGTAAAAATTATAATACAGCAAACTGTTCTTGTAAAAATGCTATAAATGCATATATAGAGAAATGTATGAATTCTAATAATGTTGAATTGGTTTATATTGATTGACAATGTGTTACTCACATTTTGTATATTATTGTACATTTATATTCATCATCATCATCAGCCCATAATATTGGCCCACTGCAAGGTGAAGGCCTCAGTTTAATGTTTTACATTGATCTGTTGTTAGCTAATTGCTTCCAGGTTGGCATATAATAATATATATATAAATATATATTAAATACCTATTATTTTTATGGATATCTCATAGTTTACTTATACAAAAACAAGTTATTGATTTTTATTACTGCATAAATGATATCCTGTAATAATTAATCATTTTACAACACTTTTTTTTATTCATAACTACTAATAGAGGTAAATGATAGTGTTATCATCAAGAATAAAAAAAATGCTAACTAGTTAATGAGTGGCCTCTGGCAAATTTGAACTTAGTACTTTAATTTATATAGAAAACCATTGAACATTTTTATAAATTAGCTGTAATAAGTTTTTGTGTCAAACATATTATGACATTATCAATTTCTTATATATACAGAAAAATGGTAACAAGATAGAGAGTAACCTCCAACAAATATGCAATCAGCACATCAAATTATATAGAAAGTTGCTAAAAATGTAAATGTATTTTCTCAAATAAAATGTTTAATAAATTTCTATCCTACTTACAAAATTGATGATGGCATCAATTACATACACAAAAAAAATGCTACCAATATAGAGTGGTCTTGAATGGATTTGAAATCAGCACATCAAATTACATAGTAATCCACCAAAAAACTATATATATATCCCAAAACAAGGTTTACCCTCCAATCACTTAGACTATTCATGTAAATGGTGATATAATATAGTAATATGTGATAAGGATACAAGTAGTCATTAAGTCAAGAAACACTCTCCTGAGATTTTACCAATTAATACACAAGCTGGATCTTGCGAAACATTATAAAGTGGTGTGGTATAGTGCAGGAAATGACTGGAAATGGAGATTGACATTACAAAGCTGAATGTACGGATTACTCTTAGAAATGACATTGAACTACTTGATGTTTTAGAATCATTAGAAGAAATTAATTGCTCCAATGTACAGACTATTTGTTCAAAATATAGAACAACCATTGATGTATGGTGTGCATAATCTGTCCACCTTGTTGGACAGAACCTTTGGATTTTGCAATTATCATTTTAAAAATTAAGGTAGATTTTAAGTGTTTTAGGAGAAGCTGTTATAAAATAGAGCAGCTCTTTCACCTGAGTAAACATATCATGAATAGGAACAACAGTACACAAGTGAGAAATAGCCAGGTTAAGGTTGTGACTCTTACAATGTATGTAAACAGGTTCTGGGTACAATTGTTGAATCCGACTTCATACACCCTTTACTTTGCCACTCATATTTGCTGCTCCATCATAACCTTGAGCAACTAAAAAAGTGTACACACAGTGCATAATGTGCATATGCCTGCCCCTTTAAAAAATTCTGGATCTATACCTAATCAGTGACAGTATCAGGTTTTGTGGAATAGGCATCAGGTTTTATCTATATATAAGTATGTCTATAACCAAATTATCTTTTAAAATTGGTTGGTCTGCAAATAATTTGAAAATATAGAAAAATTTTATATATTTTTTACATATATCTATAACTAGATGGTTTATAAATAGCCTAATATTTATTGTCTGTATAGAGAATACTGAAAAAATATATTTAACTGAAATTAATTAATAATATACAAGGTCAAATAATTACTAATAAAGAAACAAAAATCATTATGTGAATAAATCAAATAATTTACAATAAAATCATCCTTTGAATAAATTGAATTTTTGTATAACAATTTTAGAAGTATATATGCATCAAATATAAATTTTATACTAATATTGTCGCAAATACAAGTTAATTAATTTAAGTAATTTTTTCGTTGATTATAACTGTCTTGAACACTTCATAGTGACCATTATTTTTTTTAATTATATAAGTTTACAATATATATTATCAACGTAACTGTCGGCCAATCTATCATTTTGTAAAACAAATTCTACGCTTTTTAATTTAATTTTTGAAAGTGATATCAACAAACAAAAAAAAACTAATATTTTTAATGAATTGGATATTTCACAAATTATATATTTTAAATGTGTAATTATAAATTGAAAAACTTATATATTCATAATTTTTTTGGTATATTTTGTAATATTTTAGCCCTTGGTTGTTATTATAATTTGTTATCAATGGTTAGTAGTTTTTTCAACAATTTTTACTAAAAATGTAATGATTCCTCTAAGGGGCCTTTCACAAATAACGTTACGCTGTTAAGCAAACACCCCTCCACCCCCTCCTGCGTAACGTTATTTGTTAATGGTTGCGTAACGGAGGTTGGGGGGGGGGGTATACTCCGTTGCGTTTATTACACTAATATATTTCTTTAGAAAACTGAGGAGTTCATCGATTAAAAAATTATTGGTATTTAATTATTGTGCGTGTTACTTATTAAAATTAGTGTGTTAAACATATGTACAAATGAAAATGCTGAATCAATGTGTTTTGGATAATTTAAAATAAAATGTACAAATTTTCACAAAACATTATTTCATACAGATATATAAACGTGGTTATAATGGTTAAAATTAATTCTATGTTTCCTTCCAAAGGGGGTCGGGTACATCTGCCCGCGAGTAACGTTATGAACAGGGAGGGGGTGATTTCTATTGCGTTCAGGTGCGTAACGGGGGGTTGGGGTTTTTTGAAAATCCTATTTTTGCGTAACGTTATTCGGGTCGAAGGCGACTTCAGGCGAACTCTCGAAAACATTTTTCGCCACTTGGATCTGATCCAAGACATCTCGAAAACTTTTCCTAAATTTTTATTGATATTGCTTTTGATGTCATACCAAAATCTGACGCAGGGCTTCTATCTCTTTTGCGATTACCACTAGTCATACCCAGCGTTGGTATCCTTTGTTAACTGTTATTTAAACGAATAACATTTGCAGCATATTATTTTTTTAATGTAGAATTAGGGCGTCAAGTGGGTGTGGATTACCAACTTTGTTTAGAAGGAATTTTTTTTCCATCTGTAGTCTCTGATCAGCATTCGTCTCCGGCATCATAGTTTAAAAGCTTGGATGCGTTTGCATTCTCTGAGGGTTGTTGTTTATGCTTCAGCAAATATTAGTGCTTGGATTAGTCCATTTGGTGTTAATGGATATGTTTTTGTCTTTCCATATATTCTGGAGCTTGCGGTCATTGCAATTCTTAAAGATAAACTTCTTTCTATTTTTTGAAAGCCCATGTTGTTTTTATAAATGTTTGAGTCCATAAAAATATATTCGTCAACTATTCAATTGCGCTATCTTCTAGACAAAATTAGTTTATTTGTAAATTGCAAATATTTTAAAACTTATTTAATGTTGAGAATTAGTCCAGTACTCTGTTTTGATCTGTTAATTTTATTTCATTTAATCTGTTTTGTTTTCCTTTTTTAGCAGCTGAAATGATTTTTTTTCATATCAGGTGTTCTCTGTTGCATGCAATGCGTTATCTGCGTATATGAGGTTGTTTGTAGTGCCACCTTTATGTGCACCTACTTCTAGGTTGTGAAGTGCCTAGCTTTCGTAGTATCATTTCAGTGTATGGAGATTGAAAAGACATGGTGACAGAATACAACCTTCTGGTGAATGCCCTTTCCAATGATTAACCAATCTGTGTAGCCATAATCAGTTCGCCAGTTACCTCTTGTTGTTGATAAAGATTGTACAGGAGCTGCCATTGATATAAGATTTTTTCAAAGTCTAACGTGGTCGACGGAGTCGAAAGCTTTGCTAGCTATAATCAATAAAGCAGAGAACTAGATATTTCTATCTTTTTTTAAACAGTTCCATTGTACATATGAAGTTTGCGATGTGATCGCTTTTTCCTTTTTTCTTTCTAAAACCAGCTTGCATTCTATACAGTTGATTTTCCATGAATATTTCAGATATTTCAATATAGCAGATATTCAGATATTCAGATATTCAGATATTTCAATATAGCAGAGAACTAGATATTTCTACCTTTTTAAACAGTTCCATTGTCCATCTGAAGTTTGCGATGTGATCTCTTTTTCCTTTTTTCTTTCTAAAACCAGCTTGCATTCTATACAGTTGATTTTCCATGAATATTTCTACTCTACTTTTTACAATTTTGAGTAAAACTTTTCCTTGTATGAGAAATGAGAGCTTTTGTTATGTTATTTTCGCAAAGTTTTATATCACCTTTCTTTAGTAGTTTCCAAACATTTCCAAAGTTTTTAGTCATTATATAACTATAAGTTTTTACGTATGAGTTGACAGATGTTAGTTAATTGTTTCATGCACACGTGTCTGAAGAATTTTTCGTGAGAGAATAATTTTAGCACTTTGGATACTTTGGATTCAATAATAAGAGGTTCGACAGAAGTATATTAAACCATTTACAGTTTCAATTGACATACATCTGGTGAAATTGTAACAGGTATTTTTTTAAAATTTTACATATTTTGAAATTTATAACTAGCTACATTTTATTTTATATAATAGCTTGAAATATTTTCTCATTTTAAATTTTATTTATGGCTATTTGTAAAAAAATGATAGATTTGTATGTCAATATACGGTCTCTAATTATTTATTGTAATCAGATCCAAAGACTAAAACGGTAACTGCTTAACAGAACAAGAATACGTCAAAAATAGATGGAGGGAGTATGCACAGAGGAACTTTTCTAGAAAAATAGAAATGAAATGAATCTCCACAAATGGTTAGATTACGAAAAATAACCCATTGTAAAGGGCTTCATCCGGTCGTTATCGGTCAGATGACGCCTGCTGATGTATTTCATAGCGAGAAATGATAATAAGACTTCTATATCATCAATATATGTATATCATAATGTAGTATGATTATTAATTAATAATATTTCGGTACCTATAATTATAATAACTATTTTAAATAAAAAAGTATTTAGACAATAAGGGTTGCAGTCTTTTAATAGTTAATTTAATCCAATGATAGTGGCACTAAAATTTGTATGATTATATAATTTTTAGTGGCTGTACAGGGTGGCCCAACATACATAACAGTGACACTTATAGCATATACTAACATTTAATAGAAATAAATATTTCACAATTTTCAACAATAATTCAACAGTAAAAGTATTAGGAGCCCTAAGAAAGTATTATACACACTATCAATTTTTCACTTTGTGAAATAATACTTACATTTCTCATTTAGATTTTCCAAGTGTTCCTTTTCTTATACATAAAGATTATGCATTTTTAAGATGTTGGAATAAATATTGTTAAAGTTTAAATTATTTTATTTGGAGAATATGATTTTAATTTATTGTTAATGTTTACATATATATTAATATAATTTAATTACCGACCGGATCGACTTTTACCAAATTACATACAATTTTTCAATACCATGAAAATTACTTGAAAAATGAAAAGCATGTAGTGCATATTTTGTTAAAGTGTAATGCGTAGAAGAGATTCATAGAGAGAGTAGAATATTTCTTTAAAATTCCACATAACTTACATACAGACGTCATAGTGAGATTATGTATAATCACTTCATTAAATGGTCTTCTTATACAGTACATATACAATTACTCCAAATTAACAGGTAAAAAGTACATATTATATCAAAAGTTCAAATGGATGTCAGCATTTAATTGCTTAACAACTGATGAACTTTTTACCTTTTATATTGATAACCATATGAATAATGTTTCGTGTGCAAAATAACACATTTCTTGATAATATGTGGGTCATTTTATATAAGACAGAGCAATGTTTCATATCTGGTTTCTGTAATACAACTACAACAAAAGTATACATAGTATTTCGTTATTTCTATAAATATAAGTATTTTTTGGTAGGCCTATTGATAAAAAAACAATATTAAAAATGGAAATACAATAACATAATCAGGGGCACACATAGGGGGTTTCCGGGGTACCCGGAAACTGCCCTTTTTTTAAAAAAAAAGTGCCCCTTTGAAAAAGTGGGGAAAAAAGTAGTACAGTACTCTTTATTTCTTTATGTCTCTATATGGTGCCTTTTTCATGGATTTGGAAACCCCTAACGAAAAATGCTATGTGCGCCCCGTAATTAAATAAATAAATAAAGAACTCCCTGAAAATCTAAAATACTACTTAAATATAAAATTAAACAACAAATGTATACATATATCTATCAAATACGATTTTGATAAATTTTGATCATTAGTCTATTTGTCTTCAGCAAAAGAAGAAATATTATTATACTGATATCAATTCAAGATCAAAACATTTTAATTTAAATTATTGGTACCATATATTTTTTATTTAAATGTATTTGAAATATATATTATAAATATATTTTGTTTTAATGACGAAGATCCAACATCACAACGTCCTATAATTGTGTTTAATAGAAAAGTGTAAATATAGGTAATATTATGTAATTTAATTTTTTGTTTATTTATTACAACAAGAATTTCAATATATTAATCATTTTATGATATTTACATAACGAACATTACGTAACATTAACGAAACCATCCGCCAACGTAACATTAACGAAACCATCCGCCAACCCGATAAAAGATCTACACCTGACCCAAGTCTTAAACCATGCAATGCCAGAATTTTAGCAATCCGTAACAGCGCCATGTTTGTGTCAAAAAAGTTGACCCGAATTCTTGTTTGGCATAACAGAGCCAAGCGTGGTCCAGATAATACTTTTCAGAATTCTGGCTTGCCATAATATATACCTAAACTTGGGGCGGAACGCCATAATTGAACCATGCTTCGGCAAAGACTTCCTATTTCGTATGGAAATAAAACAATAAAACACTGTTTGGAATTAAATTAATTAAAATAATTTTCCTGTCATATTTTGTGATATGTTTCGTTTCTAATGTACATTCCTCTTTATTAGTGATATTATTTAGATAATTTATATCACAAAATATGACAGGATACTTATCGACAGAACACGGTTTGTTTAACCAATTGCAATGTCAACATGACTAATTTTTAATTTAAACTTTATATTTCATTGTGTAGCGCGTTATTGTTCTTCCAATAAAACAATATGATAAATAATTATGCATATTTTACAATTTAATTTTGTTTTATTTATTTGAATTGATCATATATTTTTTAATAAATATTACGGTATATCATGGCACCTATAATTGTAATAATATTAAAAAAATTAATTTATGTTTTATAATTTTGCTTTCGGGGCATATGTAATTATCGGATGCATAATATTATTTCATAATATGAATTGAAAAATAAACAAAATTTTATTTTAAATATTTTAAAATTAAAACTATGTAGTTCAAATTAATTTATTAAATATTTTTTAGAATTTGGCATTTAAAGTCGATTTTTCCAAAGATAATATAATAATGTAATGTGCGCTAAACCGTAAGTTATAATAATTTTCCACCATTGCAAAACTTCACAATATATTTAGGTTCGTGGTGAAAAGTAGCAAAAAATAAAAAGGCATCCGTCGTCCATAAAAAGTCTTAAATTTAAGAAACCGTATACTAAAAATCGTAATATTTAAAAAGTCGTACTTATAAAATGTAAGACCATAATTAAGCCGTCCATAAAAAGTGATATTTTTAAAAAGTTCGTCATAGAATAATTTAGTAGTATATATATATTATTTCCAACAACGATAGAAAAAAATATATTCCTAAGGCAAACATTTTTATTTTAGAAAGTAATAGGATATTGTAATAAATCGTGTAAATAAATTAAAAGAATTCAGTATCAATTAATATAATTAATTAATTATAGAATCAAATTATTTTGAACAATTTTAAACGTTACATAATAGAGAATCTATGCGTTTAGAATTCATTATCAATCAAATCATACAACAATGATGTTTTTAGCAACAGCATAAATGTAGTCATTTTGGGAAATACCTTCTTCTTTGTATAGAGCATAGAGACGTTCTTGAAAGCTTCTGCCGTTTATCCAGAGATTTGCGGCGTGTCTCAGGTTGTTGTTGCTGCGGCGTGTCTCAGGCTGTTGTTGCTGCGGCGTGTCTGAAGTTGTTGTTGTTGCTGCGGCGTGTTTCAGGTTGTTGTTGCTGCGGCGTGTCTCAGGCTGTTGTTGCTGCGGCGTGTCTAAAGTTGTTGTTGTTGCTGCGGCGTGTTTCAGGTTGTTGTTGCTGCGGCGTGTTTCAGGTTGTGGTTGCTGCGGCGTATTTTTGGTTGTTGTTGCTGCGGCGTGTCTCAGGTTGTTGTTGCTACGGCGTGTTTTTGGTTGTTGTTGCTGCGGCGTGTCTCAGGTTGTTGTTGCTGCGGCGTGTCTCAAGTTGTTGTTGCTGCGGCGTGTTTT
>JAUZND010024596.1:0-24444 GCA_034780555.1 Coelogynopora nodosa | reverse complement strand
TATTAAACTATAATAAATAATACGTTTCTAATAGATATATTCAAATATGCAATCAATATAGATATAGAGATAATGTTGTAATATTACAACAGACACCTTGCAGACTAGCTCAATATTATGGAACTGAATAAAAACCACATAATTACAATTTTTGTTATAAATGCCTAAAATAACTATTACAACATTTTAAATAATTATAAAGAATATATCAACTCGATAGTTTTTCAAGCGTAATTCGTGTAATATCAAACTCTAGTTATAATATTGCAACTAAAAGAACAAGTCAAATAGGATGAAAACTTACTAATAATCATGACACTGAAGACTACTCCAACTATATGGACGATCTGGCCAAGAAAGGTCGACAAACGAGCAGAAACAAACGAATAAATTAAACCAAACGAGAGCCGAGTAGCAACAATATCTATATATATGCTTTTAGTGGTGTACGATGTCGGCTAATCTTAGTGCGTGAGGACAGGCAGCCAACAGAGTAGAGTGCATACGTATACACCACAGATTTGTAATGAATGTCGGTGATCACAAATTACCTGGACTTCTGGCAGAGAGCCAACACCGAAGATATATTGTTCTAAGTGACGGTGGTGATCCGTCTCTTTCTGTATAATTAGAACACATTATACTGTATGAAAACAAGACCCAGAATTTGAGCTTCTCTTGTAAGATAATGGCGAAGATCACATAATAAACAAATAACGGAGAGCACGTGAAGAATACCATGACTCAAATAGATAATATTGGCTGACTGTCCATCAATTTGTGACGTCTATCAGACAACCTTTTTAGCAGCATGCCATGCTGCAAAAGGTTGGTCACATTTTCCTTAATAGAATATTTTAACACCTAGCTAGCTATTTCAAGATTAACAGTCAGCATAGAGGTACATATTATAGGTCAAATTTATTAAAAATCTTAATAAGAAGTACAGAATATAAAATATGCAAAATGTAATAAACTAAGTCGAGGTTGCTATTATTATACCTTCATAATTATATAGTACCTGCAAACAGTCGTTTTGTGGCTGTAAAAGTGGCTGTTTGAAGTAAAACTTTGTAACACTGAATTACAATGCCTCCAATTTAAGTTAAATGTTAACGTTTTTGCATATAATAAGTGCTATTGTTATACAGGATAGTAAATAATTATTCGGTTATATTGTGACTAACAGTAACATTGCGGGTAATTTAATGTTTAAATGATATTTTAAATTATTTTATTTTATATATATTAATAAGTTTTATTTTTAATATTATTTATTTAATATTAAAATTTACTTAAATTTTTTTCAAAATAGCAAATTTTTTCAGGAAGAAGAAACTCACAAACAAAGTTATATATAGAGGTGGTCAGAGGCTGATGCAGTGATTTCATAACAAATAATTTCATGGCAAATGGACGGGAAATATTCAGGTTTACTTATATCTTGAATTATGTAAATGTGTAAAAAACGACAAACTTTCAATCTTTTTAAAAGATTCTATACAGTTTATACTGCAATTTTTAAATTGTCAAAACAGTTTTCGACCCTAAAATTAATCATTAAAAATAACCATAACATCATTTTCAGATATACCTGCACTGTATAATTCACCAAATCCTTCCCAGACATTCATCATGTGATTAAGTTGAACAGTGTCCCCATGTTGCACATGACAAAAGGAACTTTAACTAATTAGGCAATATAGTAGATAATTTTTTAGACGCATTTATAAAGCGAATCTGCATGACTCATCTTTATATTTTAGAATATAATATATACAAAATATAATAATATGTTACAAAGCTATAACACGTTAATTTAAAAGTAACTTTTTTTTATATGAAATAGAAATAAGCATAATCCGTTTACTGCCCTTTTTATGCCTACAACTAATTTCTTGTTAATTACGATAAATACTTATAAGATAATAAGATAAAATCTATAAATACACAATAAATCAAATAGCATAAATATTATTCAGCATATGTTCACATTTCCTTATAATATTTTACTACAATAATAATATTATAATAATTTCATTACAAACACAATTTAATCAAAAATCTTTTTTTAGGTTTCAATTTTCAATTTTAGTAAAGTACGCGGAACAATGAGTCAACAACATGCTATATATTCTGACTCAGCAACTTTGTAGATAAGTGAATACTATAGCGGAAACCAAACGGTTTCAGTTTTTCAATGCCAACTTTATAAATTCTTACAACAAAAATCAACATTAATACTGTGATGTCCAATGTAAATAATCAAGATTAATATTATATTAGTATATAATTATAGAAATTAATATATAAACTTTAGTGTATATCTATCTATATATATATACACCTATAACTATTAAATCAAAACTATTTATTTATAAAAATATATACTACCTTTGAAAAAATAAACTATATTAATATTATTGCAATAATAATATTTCAAATAAATATATAACTATACTTCAACATGACAGTTTATATATAAAGGAGAAATATTTGGCCAAAATTATATTAATTAATTAAGCGAAACCGAAATATTAGAATTTGTTGCCATGATTTATACAATGGAACGGCATAGTTTTTAAATTGGTAAAATTTACACACATCCCTCTAGAAAATATATAACATATATATGTTAAATATAGCACAGAGTAGATTAATGTTGACAAAAACAAAAAATTACAAGAAATACGACGGTACCTTTACAATAATTATAAAAAACAAATGGTTTAACGAATATAATATCGATTTTTTATAACATGGTTATTAATATATTATGCTCTTATAGGCCACAGGTGTACAACTTTCACTTTTTAGATAATGAAATACTCATATATAATAATAAGATAGTAGAGGTAATTAAAACAAATTTAATTGTGATAATGATACGTGATTAATTTAGAATTCTAAAATGTTTTTTTGACTTTAAAAAATAAATTTAACGTTTTCTAAAATAAAATTTGTATAAGGTTACAATTGATTTAACAATAGAGCAACCAATGTAAAAAATCGTTGTGGGTAAGAATTACAAGGAGCACAATGGTAACTTTCCAATAATTTCAAACTTCTAATTATGACGAAACTATCATGTAAGAAATATACACTATTAAACTTTTAAAAATACAATAAATATATTAACATTACAATATATTATATACGACTATTTAACTATGTGTTCATTTTCAAAATAATTTTTTTATATTTACGACTTTCTCAATACGATTTTGTAAAATATAAATTTTAAATATATATTTTAAATATCACTTTTTTATTTTAGAATAAACCGCTTCTAATCAATTTATACCAGAGCAAAAATACCGATTTTTCGTGGCTTCAGATATATTTTTCAAAAGCAATGTTAATCTCTATATTCATCACTATTTTAGCTAAAATCTAAATTGTTAACGAGCATTTTAGCTTGCAGGGACAGCGCATTGTTTTTCGGTAATGGAAGGGGGTCATCTTAAATATATATTTTTAATTTATTATATTCATTTATAAACATATAAAATAATTTTTTTAATTCCTTAATTGTGTAAAGTAGTGGACGAACCTGAGGCCCCCAGTCTCCCCGTCTGAGTTTATATTATTTTACATTCTATATCTAATACTGCACCCCACACCGAATAGGTGAAAAGTCGTCGAACCGAAGGGTTAATATCATATTTTGAAATGTAAAAAATTAAAAATAAGTACAATTTTCTCAGTGTCATTTTAAGTATGTACCACTAAAAGGATCTTTATTTGTTTTATTGAATATAAAAAGAATAGTGATACACCAGAATGCATGCGCATGCATCATATAATATTGGATGAAGTCTTGAATGCAAATGTCTTATAAACTATAAGCAACACAAAAGCAAAAGTGTTTTTTATTAATAAACAATCGATCACATACAAAGCGCAATGTAACTCTATATATATAATATCGCGTGCTGTTTCGTGACGAGTTTATGCAGCTATATACCCTCATCCCTGCAGTGTATCAATTCATCATAATGTAACCATTCCATAGCATCCTATATAGAATACAACTATATTATGATGATCCTAACTGAATAGTATGTAGTATATGAGAAGACAGCGTAAAGATCAACCACACACTTCCTTATAAACTATATAAGAAGATATACAAACTTATTAGAGATATTTTTTAATGAAAGTACTTAAAATCAACCAACTCTGTGTACGCATTTTAAAACAAAATTACCAACGGCAACATAGTTTAATAAAACTAAGTTGCCGATCTATATAAATTACTATCACCACAATATTATATATATGCGCCATTGACTCAATATTATACTTATGAATTTATATAGTTTTATAATATTGATTTAGAACTGATTTTAGATGCAGTGTTTGATAATTTCGCATATTGGTTTCTTTACGCTAAATTAGTGTTAATCAAAAATATTTTTTTATGATAAATTCATAAGAAATTTAGATAATTCTTACCAGCTATCAGCTGTTCATGAACTTCTCGAATAATGATAATATCAGGAGCTTCCATTCAATATTTGAAAACTGTCATGCTAAAAATATCATGCGAGAGCACCTCAAAACACAAGTGCTCACCAAAAACCTGCAACATATACTTAAAGTATATATGGCGGTGAGTTTAATGTTATTAAAAGTAAGTTGAAGACCAATACGTTAACGTCTATTATGATATATTTAATTTGTTGCTGGCAACTAGCCAATTACTTCGACATCGATAAGATACTATACCAGTATGCCAAACGATGAATGTTTACGTCGTATACGGTGGTACTATTACGCGGAACAACGCGCGTCAGTCTGATCATAAGTCTAATTAAACAGTCGGTAAACAAATAAACAGGAGAAATTAACATCAAACTTCCTCTGTATATAATGTATAGCTATAGTCAATAATGTGAAATTATATATTATATGAACCTTATATATAATAGAGCCAGAAATAGGTATATATACTCATCCATTTAACAGACAGTGCATTTGTGTTTCTATTTTGATACTCTAGTAACTAAGGTAACATTGATCTAAGTGTTTTGCACAATGTATACGGCTAAATTCTAAATGTAATAATATGCCACAGTCAATTGTATAAATAAAATATTGAATAATGAATAAACAGTTAAAAAAGAAAATTATTTTAAATGATTATACGAAGTAAAATGTTATAAAATGGTTTAAAATAACGCATATCAGTTTATGAATAAGCGACGTAGGCCTATACAAATATCACTTTTCCAAAAAAAAAAAAATTTTTATCTTTGTATTTATTAGTTATAATATACTTTTTTTCTCTTCTCTATTAACTTATAATAGTTCTAATGAAATTCAGTAGCTATTTACATCTTAAAATGTTATTTATGTTCTTTAGAATGTTTCTTTGATAATTCTCGAACCAGCAAGAATCTCATGATGCAGTTTTTTTACACTTCTGCAATTTATATCTGATGATAATAACATTTTATCAAATGATGCTCTTTACACATTTGTCTTTGTTGATCTTGAGAAAATAATTATCAAGTTTGTTTAAATACTAATTCCATCTATGAAACTGTTCATAATTTAATATTTATGAAAAATAAAATAATAGTTCCTTTAAACTTATTATTTCTTATACAACACAAAATGTTGTCAATATTATGTTATGGATAAACGATATAAACAGACTATAAGGGATAACCGCCATCATGCTATATTGTGTACTTTACTTAATCGATTTATTACCACTCGATCTGGTTGGGTCAGTAAATGCGTACATGTTGACTTAATTTTCAGTTAAATAATTGTAATTATTTCATTTTTGCTATTATTTGTAATATATATAGGGACCCGCATCAATTATGACCACTACACTGTAGATCTGGTGACAGTTTGTTTAAATGTGGTGGCAATATAATTTCAAAATGTAAACCTAATCCAAACTTTTTAAATTTCACTACAATTTACATGGCTTTTTATAACTGACTCAATTAGGTGCTAAACTATGGGATACCTATAATAGTGCTGGTGAGCACACACAAACCGGTAAACTGGTCCATATAATACCGCACTATTTTTTTTATTAACCTCTTCCTCCTTTTTAGCTATAAAATTCAATTGTTACGCACATGTTCTTATTTATAGTCTGATCTGTAGCCAGTTACGTTTCTGTTTTTTCGATTTGAAAGGCTGTCTTTTGAAAGGCTGCTTTTTAATTTTAAACTTATTTTAAATTAATATTTGTGGTTTGATGATAATACATTCCTTTCGTTTGGTCTTTCTGGAGTTCGGTCCTGAAAGTTGTTTTTCCTTCATCATTTTAACTTGATATCAATATAGAATGTTTCTTATTTGAGAGTCGCTATATATTCCTGATTCTTTCTTATTTTTAATTTGTTTTATGGTGGTGTTGCGGAGTGGAATGTAATCATTTACTAATAAGGGATAGGGAGAGCGGTTTATAATTTTCATATATACTACACTATTTTCGTGATACAAATTTATGAGAAATCACTAAGTATACACTATAAAAATATGTATTAATATAACACGCAGATAAATCAACTATAAAACATAAAAGTCTAATTAATTTCATGATCAGTACTGATGGATGATGTAACAGCATATATAGTAAGCCTACTGTATATCTGCTCCCTGACTATATTATTTAGCAGCTACATTGGCGCCAAAACGATTAATACGTTAGATGGTGAATGTAATTTGGTAACTGGTTTCGAGAGATCAGCAGAGTAACCGTCTTGGCAAGAGGTAAAGAGGTTGTGTCAATTATCGTATCTCATCAAAAAGTGGACATATAATAAGAATTAATCTGAACTGTCATCCATGTTGATACAAAGAAATCCACTTAAAGAAGTTGACAGTAGAAGTAAATGCCATGTTTCCAAACAACCTAAACGTTCATCAGATTAAATATAAACAAATTCATATTAGGTCAGTATTATACGAGATTTTATATAATTATACTTTGAGTGGGATTTTCTATAAAAATTATTATGAGAAAGATGGAAGTGACTGACTATATAAAGAAGAATTACTATTAACCAGAAACAATAAAATAAAAAAACAAGAGGTGACAACATGCATTGCGCCACAAGTATCATTTTACACGTGAAAATCAATGTGCTATACTTTAAATAAGTTTTGAAAAATATATACACCTAACTACATCCTTATCATAGTTTTACCTATTCGACTTAACCTGTATTATACAGAATATGGCAGGTAAATTTAAGAAAACGTAAACAACTTTTAATAGCACTTTTTGTTGATAATTTATATAATTATATATATAGAAAACAAGAGGTAAGACACGCCGACCCCCTTATGCATATAGTCTTCACTCCACTTCAACTTTTAACACTACTTCGACTCACTGACTCAAAGCAACGCAGTACACACAACGTTCTATAATTGCTAAAGGCGTTGAATTCTAGAAGGCGTTGGCATCGTGCCAAGTCTGTGACTCTATTTTTCCTCTTATTATGTAATTTTGCGATAGTTATGTCATCCCTCGTTGCCAGAGAATACAAGCAGAGCTGGCAGGATGATAAAGAGGGGGAGGAGGAAGGAAGGGGGACAGACACGAGAGGGAACATACAACGTAACAAGCAAAAAATAGTCTGATAGGCAGCTAAGTCCTTGCGACCAACATATTATACATACACATAAAGACAAGCAAGACAAATATCACCGACGACATTCTCTAGAAAGGGTTTTAAACCAAAAAAAAAACTTCTCCTTCGTCTTTATACATGGTCGAGAAAGTGGGTTTACTAAAAGGTCAGAACTCAATCTTATATATTTGAATCAATAAATTTGAAATTAATTATCTTTACTCGTTAAATAATAAACATATTTTCCATAGCTTCGTAACACAGTTGTAACAGTGATTATTTTTATAATAAACATAATGCTCCAAAAATATATTAAAATTTATGGCAAATGTTAACAATTGAATATAATATAAACATATTATTAGATCATTCTAATTACTAAACAATTGAGGTGCCATTATTTAATATTGATATTGAAAACTATTACAAGCTTTTACATTATATGTGACTATATTATATAAAAATATCGGTATGAACATATTGTTGAATAATCCTAGATTGAGCGAATTTACCGTTTCAATAAAAACAATAACATGTACACAACAAAGCCCATAAGGATAAAAAATATTATTAATTATAAAAAATACAAATATATAATATGCTTTTTTTGCCAGAATTGGTGCCCCTTTGTTTTGGATCCCCTTGATCTATTGAGCTCTATATATAGATCCGCCTCTGAATTGGAATAATTTATCTTTTATTCTATTAATTTAATTTACTATAGTATTAACAAAGGACAGTTTATTACAGGTTCATAAAGCATATTTATAGTTTTTAAAAGTTATCTAATATAGTTTTTTAATAGTTTTTAAAGTTATTTTTATATTTATCTAAACAATTTTGTACATGCTTGAAAAACAAATTGAAAGAATTTTATTTTTCAATCAATATTTTATCGGCAAACAGTCAAATATGCAGATCGAATACTTAAATGTAAGTATGTACAATTTACGCATTAAACTATATAGTAGATCATGAACTTTTGGATTTATGGATACAAAATGATATTCGGACACATTTCGTATTTTAATATTTTACAGCTTGCTCAGAAAAATAAATAGTGAACTATTTAAATAGTGAACAGAAATCAAAAATAGAAACAAAATATAAATATGATCAAAATAGAATCTGATAAGGAATATTATCGTTATATATTAGCTGAAGAAGATTATAAAAAGGTTAAATAAAATACCGTTGACATATAATACATATACAAGACGACAGCAAGCAATACAGAAAAAAACATTACATAAATTAAAAGTTACAATTACAAACTATAATAGCCTAGATCATGTATATGAGAATATAAAAGGCATATGTTTATGTCTTCTGATGGTAATCAAAGATACGATAAATAAATATTGCAATAGAGAAACAATGTATAGATCCTGACACACAGGTCTTCAAATCAGAATATTGGTGCTCTGAAACATGCCTCTATGAGAATACTACACTTGCTGCCATAATTTCCTGTTGAGCCAGTAAATATATACACTAAACAGAACAGTAAATGTATAGATAAACGAAATGAATAGTTTCGAAATTACTGGCTCAAAGGGACTGCTGGAAGAATAGGTATGATGATCCAACGCAGTATTATTATTTTACTGATTTTCACCTAATCCATAAACTATGTCAAATATAGTTAGTCAAGTAAACAATAATCCAAAATGACATAATTAATGTAGAATCTTTGACTAATCTCAACTGTCACACGTTTAAAATAAGCAATCAATAAACCTCATTCAATTAAAACATGCGTAAAGGATAGTTTTAGTTTTGAAACGTATATAGAGTGAGAGGGAGTCCCTTCGAATAGACCTCATTAATTTATTGGTGTCGGCGGAGATAAAAGACATTTGAGTCAGGCAAACAAGGGGGCATAATTATAATATACTGTGTGTGATATGTAGCATGCTAGAATGACACGAGTTGCCTCATGCCTTCAGGATAAGTCTAAATAAAGTCCATTTGTCACGCGGTACTTTGATGTAGATGGTAGTTTTTACTCGGATAATTAATATCTTGTATTTCATAACACTGTAATTTCACACATGATTAGGCCAATAAAATTAGGGACGAATGTTTGAACTGTAAAGTGGCAATTTTTTAGAAAATGGAGGCCAATTGTGCAACTCAACATAACCAATATACCTTTTCAATTAGATTGTGATAATTAAAAAATGTACAATACCCAATATGATTTATTACAAAAATAAACCAAAACTAAGAATAAAATTTGGATCTTTCTAAATGTTTTAATATGTTTTCACAACTATAATATATTGTACAATAATAATTTTTCGACTTGAGTATTTATTACTCATAATTTTAAATATTATTTAGTCTCTATGTAGTTGTTGGGTTTCACAAATATAGATATATATTATTTAATATTTTTATTTTAAATGTGATGTCATGAAATAGTCACAATCTGTTTGCAAAACATCAAACCTTTTAAAAGGTGTAATATTTTGTAATGCGTCACGTTTTACATATATAGTACTACATCTTAACAATAATATAACCATAGATATAGTAAACATATTATACAATGCTTGTGAAATAAATTGTTCACAAAAAGAATGATTGCCGACTACACATATATATATATAGAACTCTGTGCAGATGAATACTACAAAATTATGATGAATGTATAAGACAATAAATATAATGTAGTATGACTTTATTAAAAAAATCATTAACTTATATATAACACATAATTAATAGGCTAATGGAACATTGATAATATACATTATGAATTTTAATAATTAAAATCCAATATATACTAAAGTACTTAGGTAAAAAAAGACTTTTAATAAAATTTACGAATATTTACGATAAAAACTAATAATTAAATTTAAAAATAAAATTCATAATTTAATTTCGTAATTAAATTTCACAGGTAAATATTCAATATCACTGAATCATTCCGCTTTCTAAATTCCTAAAAATGCTATGTCCTTTAATGTTGTGAATTACATTACCTTAATTATCTCAACTATATAATTGAGTGTAAATAAAGGAAAAATACGTGACATCAGATACTATAATATCGCCAAGTTATTTTCAGGTGTATAAATTAAATCACTATACAATTTCTGTTCTCTTGTAATTAAATTATATAAGATGATTATACCACATTGCGTTATGGAACAAATGATATGAAAATGAGCAAAGTAAACCTCTATTTTAAACTAAATGTATTTAAAAAAAAGTTTATTCAAGTTCACTACCTTTTAACGATACAATAAATAATCAAAAATGACATAAACACCAACTATTAGACACACTCTCGCCAGTCTAATTCCAACCTAGCAACGAGTCGGATTATGAAAGACGACAGAGGGAGAAAAAAATAGTTCCTGTGGAACTGAGGAAAGTCTGGGAGACAGTGCCAAATGCTCTAGCTATAATGCCAGACAATGACTCATCACTGCATTCGAGTTGAGATCATTTATATACACACCCCTTTTACTCCATCGAAACAATGACAATTCAGTGCCAAATAAATCTTGTTCTATTGAATCGAAACTCAGGTGTTGCTTTCAGAGAGATTTTGTCGTGATAAGAAAACGATAATTATATCTTCCTAAACAATTTTCAATCTTAATTTATGTTGCAATTAACGGTCATAATAATAATTATTATATTTTAATAATTAAAAAACGTGTAAAATTAATTATCCTCAGATAACGTCAATGTGATTCCTAAAACAACAATTATACGATTTTAGGATCTTAAAATATATCGATCATATAATAATATGGATCAGTTATATATATAACGTGCACGCAATGAATACGTATATGACATAAATCCAATATTATTTTTATACAGCGTAGCAGTAATTCTATCAATTTGAAACAAACAAACAAATTATATGATATCCTATATATTTTTTATGATAACATTTAAAATTTAGTTAATGACATGACTAAAAGTAAATTACACTATTTAAAAATATGACTGTAGAGAAAAATATCAAAATTACATTATTTTCTATTAGATCATTTCTTTTTTCAAAACATTACTGAGGTGTTCGGTATTTTTTTAGATAATTTTATAATTAGTCAAATGTAAGCATATATGTAAAAGTTCATTTTAACTGGTCGGCTAATTAGGCTACATTAATTACTAATTACATTACAACAGATCTTGGCTAAGATATCTTGCGTTAAAGCATTTTTCATGACCGTTGTAAATATTTTCTGGCGACATTGTAGATAAATACCTTGTCACAATTTAAACGTCAGTTTTGCGTAAGTTAATGTTATCTATAAGCGCCTGTGGGAACAAGAGCATAAATCTCCAAATACTTTGGATGCCAAAAAAAAGTAAACCCATGACTTGAACGGTATAATCAGGTTCACTGACTGGATTATATACGATATATATTTTGATATGTGAAAAACTAATACTATAGCGACAGAGTTAGTTAACGATAGGTCACCGAGTTCAATAACATAGTAATAAAATAATTGTATACACTGTGGGCATTTTGACGCTATATAAATGATTTTACTATCTTTATGTTTAGTTAAGGGGAAAGCAGCGAAATGCAAAATATATTAAAAGACGAATACAAATTATAGCAATATTAATAATAATTAGTAGTAATAATTATTATTACATTCATTGCTAGATTATTAGTATAAATAGTATAATTAATAATTACGATATATATAATACACACAGCATTATGTTTTTGTAGTTCATGCTCTTTATATGTGACTTAGATCTTATACGGATTCCTGTTTTGTGCGACAATAAATAATGTTATTCTTATATTATTATATTGTAATATTGTAGTAAAAGTATTAACATGCTTACCTTTGCTCGTTGTGAAAATGGCCATATCCGACTGGCCCCTATCCAAATCAGAGAAATTCAGATTCTAAAATTTTTAAAAAATGATATGTATGGGTCATAATGTATTTTAGAAATATCGCATTTTTTAAATACGATCGATAATAAAATATTCTGTAACTATATGGTAAATATAATATATTAATTCTCAGCATTATTTAAGGGAAAATTAGACTAGTTAAATTAAAAATGATTATTATTATTAGTAAATAGGGATTTTAAAGGTTTCATCTACTTACCCAGTGACTAATTCTCGTACACTGTCGAAGAGTACCAGAACTCCGCACCTATTCTCAAATTATACGCAGACAATTGTGAAAGTAGAATGGCTTAAAAAATTCCTCATAATAATATAAATTTATAATTTTACTTCAAATTGTTAACATCATCAAACAATAATTATCTAGCTAGCGTCAATATATAGGCCTATATAAGAATACATGACCATCATATAATCATATTGATTTTTACACAAAATTAAACCATTCTTTTAAAAATGTTATAAAAACATAACAATCGATGTAAATCAAATACATATATATATATAATAAATTGAAAATTCTTCTGTATTAAAAATTAATAAACTTTTAAACGCAATGTAATGTAAATGAATAAACATCATCATCGTTGACAAAATACGAACGATATATATTTTACGACTTTGTAGTGGCATTATATTATAGTGTCACAACTTAAAATAAACCATGTAATGGACCTCTATATAGATTTTGTTTAGTAAAAGTTGAAATCCATGCACAATTCAATTCAGGCAATATTATAAAATGTCTATAAATAATAATTAAAATATAATGATACAGAAACAAGTTGAGAACAAATTCTATCGTCGTATATTGAATAATATACAAATTGCCTTCACTATAAATGTGCGTTCATTAAGGTACGCCCCGACCCCGTAATCTATATAATATGTTTTACACCGATCAATTATGGCTTAAAAGGTATACATTTCAAAATGATTATGATATTTCAAATTATTTTAAAATTATTAAAATATGTTAGATAATGAAAACAACATTGGAACGAAAACAACATTGGACAATAGAAAATAGAGTTAAATCTAGTAATTCTACATATTCCTAACATAACATGATTATAAAATTCTACATATAATATAATACATATCAAATATAATTTTTCGTAATCGTGGAAATGTACTAGCACCACTCTAAATAGTGTACATACATATATATATTTATATAGTAAACAAAATGAGCAATGGTTGTATGTAACCCTTACAAAGATAAAATTGAGAAGTTATACATTTTAATATGGTTAAAATACATTTTCACAAAAAATGAAATGACGTGGTGTTTATAAAACTTTCGTTTTTAAATCTTACCAATTCAGGCAAAATGTTATAACACATTTCAGCTTACTATTTTTACAGTCACATTAAAACAAAGTAATCATAACATTTGTTAGCGTTATAATACGTTGAAAAGAATATCCTGCAACTATAAGATAGATTTTGGCAACCTAATGAGATCTATCGACGAGATTAGAGTAAAAACTCAAACAAAATAACACAATTTATACATTAAACTTAACAAAGGCTTAAAAACTAGGTCGAACTCTGGAAAATGGCTACTCGAAATCAGACAAAATTGTTTGGAGTCAATTTCGGATCAATAAATTGATCTCATAGAAGATCTAAAAGTGGAGGAAGTGAGCGAGACAAGGCGTTAAGCAAGTCAACTCTGCAATTCTTACTGAATACACTGAACAGACAAGCCGGTCAAATATAAAGGATCTCTCAAGAGAGTCACAAAGATCGACCCGACTGACAAGAAAGCCCAGAAAATGAGGAAATCACCGGCGACAGCCAAACACGATCAATTAACAAAGTGACTCGCGGGGTTTGAAAACCTGGGAATGATTTATCCAAAGCCCAGTAAGCTTAAAAACTTCACATATCACGTAAAGTTGTTATAAATTGAAGTACACGTTGCTTGACAGCAAAATCCTTTGTTTTATTTCTAGTCATTAAATAATGATACAAAAGTATAAACTAATCTGCAACAATTAAAACACAAAGTTTACAGTTCTTTTTATTCACTACAATTTTAAACTATATTTTTTTAGAAATGTTGGGTATATGATGCGCGCCTGCAGGATTTTTTTAAGGTCTTGTTTGGGAGGCACCTTCAGGATCGGATTAACAATGATTGGGACTTGGAGTTAGCGCTACAAGATGGATTTTATGTTTTGCTGTTTAAAATTTTTTTTTAGAAGGATGCATATTTTTTCTGAAGACCTGGAGCTGCAGTTCTCTCCGTACATCTTATGATGCAAATTTAGAAAAAATAATTAAATTGGTTTACTTAGCAGGAATATCAAGACAATTATACTTTATCAAAACATATTATTAAAAATATATATATATAATATGTAATAAAATTAATTCAAACATGCATTTCAAATGACCTAAAAAATATTTATATATTGGAAAGATTGATTGTTATAAATCGAATTAAACTAAGATCAATAATAAATTTGTCTACAAAGTGAATTAAAATTTTTCATAAAATGAGCTTATAAAGTTTATCCATTTTAAGTTAAAACCAGTTGTTAATAAAGTCCAACATTAAAAAAAAACTTTCTTTTCTCTGAGTGTTAAAATGTTTAAAAATTCTCCACTTTCTAAAATCGCATGAACACAAATGCATGTACTTGCGGGTGCCTATTGTACATATTTAATTATCTGTTATTCATTCAGTAAAATGTAACTAAAAATCTGCAAGTTAATGTAGAAGTGATAAAATAAATACCATGTTCGACACCTGTAGGTCGCAAAAAACTCTTTTTAAAAAAAATAAGTAACTTTTGTCACCAAGATATGTAAATATATAACTTTATATATTTTCAAGTTTTACATATTCCGCTATGTATAAATATGTAACAGCGATAAGTTAAAATTACAAATTTTATGAGCTTTGAAATTTATGGGCACATCACCTTAATCACAGACAACAACATCCCCCCATGGTGGCACCCATATACATACTATAGCTATGTTAATAGAATTGTGCCAAGAAACTGTTAATGTCTTCTTACTCTAATTGAACTACACAATGAAAATATGTCCAAATCGTTATATAGGATTAACAAAAACATATTAAAATACAAATTAGTTATTTTTAGTAATTATGATGTACAATACTATACACTTATTGAAGCACCTACCTCTTTGCAATCCATAACAGTTTGATGAATCTTCTTGGGTGATTCTACAGTTGCCGCTGCTTGACCATTCGCTTCTTCTTCAACAAGATTTTGATATTTGAGCTTTTCGGTGATGACAGTCACCATGACTTTGATACACAGTCACAAGCGGCATATAATAGCTCGTATATCTACCAAGCCCTGCAGATAGGATTTGTGACAAATGTATGTCCTTGTTAGTCAAGATTTTGTGTCACGTGGTTGCATCTTGCTTCTCTTTAATGGATCAGGATGTCTAAAAATGGGTGTCAATCGATGGTAAATATAATTGCTACTATAAGATGTAACATTCACATTTAGTTTAATCGTAGTCGTACGTTACTTAGTTTCGTAAAAATGGTTGCTGCATGTAGGTAAGTCAGAAATAAACTTTAATATTATTATAGTGGATGTTGCTTGAAACAATGGAAATTTTGTCATCGTCGACGTTCCTATGCATGGTGCTCAGACATTTCAACAAAGTTAAAGCATTCTATCAACGACTGTCTTTAGCCGTTTGCACTCAAAAAAATACGTAAACAGAGTAGACGCTGCTGTTGACGATTCTATCCTATCCTTTGTTTGATTGGTTGGGAAATCTAGCTATACGCGACTTACATGGCTTAGCAAGTATTGATTTTCCTGAATAATCGATAGTTTGGATACTCTAACCGCAAACACTGCATTTGGGTATATACTTATGCAACTATTTATAATAAGGAAGTATTAAAAAGTAATAAAAAATTGATCTTTGAATTGAAATATTATTGTCACTGTTAATTTAATACTTATTTTAGTAAGTAAGCATTTTTATATATCCTAGTAAGAACAACAGATGTAGTTTCAAAATTACACATATATTTTATTTATGAGTTGGTTACCGACGACGGCACCGTCAACTTAGCTTTCTATTCTTTTTAGTTGTAAATATAATTGTAAATTTAGTTGTAATATATATATATTTATGCAATAACATTAAAAAAATGTACAAAAGCGATATAACGAATACACCAGCATGTGCCAAAGACCTTACAAGAAATAAAGCTTCCCACAAAAAACTGTACTAACATTTAAATAATTTAATTGGCATTCGACAGATTAAATAATATCCCTTTGATAATTATTTAAAAACACCTCGCTGGATGAAAAATGCTTGACTCTTCAATTTTTTAGTTTAATTAAATTTATTAAAACTTGGGCATTATTTGGTGTAAAAATAACCAATGAAATCGGCCTTGTCAAATATAGGTATATATATATTTATATTTATCGAAAGGGCCCCATAATAAATATCGAATGCGACCCAAAATGTCGAATGCTGTATCGAAAGATATCGAATGGGACCCACGAAAAAAGGGGCGCATTCGATACTTTTGGGGCCCAATCGACAAATATATATGTAGCAATGGAGCGCATTCGACATTTTCGGTCGCATTCGATTTTTTTTATGGGGCTCTTTCGATTTATATATATATATATATTTAAAGTTATAGGCCTATATTTCTGCAAGATAAACGAACTCTGTCGAGTCAAAATAAAGAGGGAAAGAGAACGAAAAAGGGGGATTGAGGTGTATTTATCATTTAGGTGGAAGGGGGAGTGGGAGGGATAGATGTGTTTGATATAATTTTATTTATTTTTTTGTGTAATCATATATATTATATATATATATATTTTAATATTTTAATCTAATTAACAAATAATTATTTCATGTGTATTTCCGTTTATATTTACATTTAATTTTTTACTGTTTAGAAACAAAATTATTGTTTAATAAAATCAACTTTTGCTAAAAATGTCATAAATCTAAATTCGTTTTTCCCATTAAAAAATGAATGTTTTCATAATTTATCATATATCAAATAATTTGCTCAATGAAATACTTTTACACACTTAAGAGCATAATTAAAATAATATTATAATATTTTTTATAATAATTATTTTAATAGTAATTTGTTATAATAATTAATAATTAAAACAAAAAATAATTTAAATAAATATTATATTGATAATTGTAAATTTGAATTGAGCTAAATTAACTTTATTCTTTATAATAATCAAAAAAAGGTGTTATAAAATCTCAATATTAATAATAAGAGATAGTTTATTTAATTTTTGTCTAGTTTATCTAAAATGTTTCTTCCTTTATTTGCATCACGTTAATGGAACTGAAATAATACTTTTTATAACACTCCAATGAATAGTAACTTGTTTTCAGTTGAATAAATTCGATATTAATATCAATACTACTTATAAATCAATAGTAATAAATATTTATGGCTAAGTAAATTAATTATTCAATGTTAAAATTTAAGTAAATACATTTTTTTAAAATCTATTTTTAACCATATATATTATAGTAAATGATCACATTCTATTTAATTTCTTAACAGCACCCAAAACAAATAAAAAATAGAAATAAAAACGAACCAAAAATCATAAAAGCGACTGTCAAATAAGAAACAAAATTTTATAATAACATCAAGATGGTTTATAAGAAAAAACCAACATTCATGACTAAACGACAAAAGAAATATGTTATCATCAAACTACAAATATTAATTTTAAAATGTTTACAATCCAAACATAGCTTATACTCTATTTAAAACAGGCCTAGTGTGATAAGATGACAAGTCAAACCTGTGGATTTAAAAGACAGCCTGTCATATACGAAAAAGAATAATAATAATTGGGTACTGGTTTGATGATAAAGAAGAACACGTCAGTGTAACAAATGATTTATATAATTAGTTTTTTAAATTATTAAACAATAGTGCGGGACTTAGTTCCCTCAGCGGCAGTTTACCAGTTTATGTGCAAACACCATCACAATTCCTATAGTTTAGCACCTATATTAATTAAGTTATACAAAACCATGTAAGCCGTTGTGGAATTGAAGAAGTTTGAATTGGATTTACATTTTGAAATGATATTGTCATCTCATTTGATCTAAGTGTTACCAGAATTTACACATACAATTATGTAGTGACCAATATTGGTAGATGTCCCAAATAATAGCAAAAATAGAGTAATTACCATTATTTAAAAGAAAATTAGGTGAACAACATATATGCATATTATATACTTATGTACAGATCGTGCTCATTTACTAACTATACCAGTTAAATTGGTAACAAATCGATTTAACAAAGTTCACAAAATAACAGGATGGTCCTGAACTGTTATAGTCTGTGAATGTTGTTTATATATACATAACAAATATTGACAATATTTTGTTATGTAAGAAATACTTAGTTTAAAAGAATTACTATATTTTTCTAAAATATTTAGATAATAAAATCTGTCATAAATAAAATTGGCATTAACACAAATTTGACATTTACATGACAGTTTTCAAGACACGCAAAAATAAATGTAGGAGCTACATTATAATTAAATAAATTACAGAGATGTAAAACAGCTGCATCATGAGCATCCTGCTGGTTAGAATAGTCAAAGAAATATTCTAATGAAGATAAACAATTTTTATGTTGTAAGTAGCTGTTAAATGTATTATTAGAAATAATTTATAAAATTCACGTGTGCATGAGTGTTCAAGAAAGAGGGGGAGTAGGAGAAACTCTACCAATAGTAATAAATATGAAAATTTTAACACACGATAGTAAATTATCATATTTTATGCATTCCATTCCTCAACACCATCATAAAACAATCCAAATTATTATTTTTTTAAATAATAAAAAAGGACCAAAAACTATCAAAGCGATTATGTCAATATGAAACAAAATGTTATAATAATATCAAGATGGTTTTGTGGGAAGGACATCAATTGCTGTATCTTTCCGGGTTGTGAGAATCGAGAAAAGACTTTGATATATCTGATGATGTCAAACAGTTTATGGTGGAAGAAGAATTGCCAAAATTAACTGCTGCTCAACACCGTATATAAACAAAATTGCAAGCATCATTGATGCTGGAGGAATTGCTACGTAAAATATTATATGTACAGTCAATTACCACCGTTCTCCGGAACCAACTTTAGTCGAATGAAAGTGTACAAACACAAGTTCTGCAGTTTTTGATAGTTTATAGACATGCTGATTCTGAAAATCAAAGTTATAAAATATTCTACTTATATATCTTTTCAAATATCTATCAATGTAGATATTTGCTATGTCCATATATGGTCATTTACATAAAATTGCTCAAGGTAACTAAAATAAAAAATGTTCAGTCATGAAATGTATGGTTTTAGATGTATTTTGTTATGCTGATTCTAAATTTTAAAGTTATAGAATATTCTACGAAGATATCGATAAGTATAGATTTTTACAATGTCCATATAACAGTAAAAGTATTTTTGTTTCCGTACACAATATTTTTTATACTTTCGAAATATACAGAAATGCATAAACAATAAACAAGAGTAAACCATGCATAGTCAATGTTTCTATAAAAAAGCGTATTCTGGCTATACAGCATGCACATCATTACATATGCATTTATATGTATAAACTGTTGTAGGCTAATTAAACCTAATTGACTACCAATAAAACAGAAAATATATCTAAAAAACCACAAACAAGGTAAATGAATTTACAGTATTTTACACTTCTACATAACATTATTGCTATTTATATATATTTTTACATATATATCTACTTGTCCTTAGGCAGAATCACGATCTAAACTTCTGTGAATGTGCCATTTATGCAATTTCGAAAAGCAAAGTAGGAGATCCTCAATTTTAGGCAATGCAGCCATCAAATATTGGAATTAATTTTCTGCAGGTGGAGTGCGCAAGTTGTTTATTCTCGCGCCTTACGAAGAAGTTTTAGAAAATTATATAAATTTGAAAAAAATCAGGATTTTGCTCAATCTTAATAACTTGATCAACATTTGGTTAACATAAGATTTAAATATTAGCAATTTAATAATGGGACTCATCGTACATAGATAAGCCCATCCATGCAATGCGACAAAAAGGGAACTGGATTAGAAGGGTGAACAAAGAACTATTGCGATTATATACTCAAAATTTCGAATTGGTACAGCAGCGCCGGCAAAAGCTTTAAAAAAGCAAAACACTATGGCAATGCTATATACTCCGCATTACTTTACAACATTGTAGGGAACACGTTCGTGTGTTTGATGTGATTGTTCCCTCTGAGTTCCACCTTTCAATCGGTGTAGTTAGCACGCTTTCTAAAGAGATGACAAAGCTTTGGCCGGAGAGCCAAAAGTCATGGCTTGACGATTGTTATGTTAAACAAGAGGCACTTTCGATGGTAATTCCAGAAAGATATTGTTGTCAAAATTGGATGCTTTATCTGCTTTTTGTCCAAAGAATGCCTAAAGTTTCATCTAGCTTTCTCCTGCTTCCATGATGTTGTTGAATCGTGTTTTGAAAAAATGGTGCTGCCAAATTTCGTAAATGCAATCTATGTTTTTCAGCAAGCAGTAATAAACCTGCAAATATCCTTCACACCAAAAAGGCATGTGATAATTTCTGTTATGGCTGAATTCTGCCGTCATAAACAGCAAAGTTTAGGACCTCACAGTGAACAAGACTTTGATGCTGTTCACTATATTTTTGCCTTAAAGTGGAAGGACAACTATAAGGTCAATTAATTAAAATCTGCTTATCCATTTCAGCTACTGGAGTGTGTCCAAGCCTACACTAGTTTACACATATAATGATGTGCGTAGTGTATAGCCAGAATACGCTTTCTTTTATAGAAACATTTACTATCCATGATTTAGGCCTACCCTTGTTTATAGTTTATGCATTTCTGTGTATTTTTCGTAAATATAATAAGTATTGTGTATGGAAACAAAAATACATTTTTGTGTTATATGAACATTATAAAAATCTTAATAATCGATATCGATATTAATAATAAACCTAGTAAGACTTAAAATTATATTAGTATATTAACAATATATTAATATTGGTACCTGTGTTTTTGAATACTGTAGTTGACTGAATAATTTCACAAAAGCGTTATGTATCGATATAAATATTTTATATATTTGAAGGATAAATACAAATTTTCTTTAACTTAGTATGGTATGTATAGTCCTTTTTATATAACTTTTAATATTGTTTTCTTTTTAAAATTTTTTAGGAAGAAATATTTATTCTTGATAATCCTCGTCCAAACTTTAAATGTGTGGCACAACATGAAACATTAAAAATAATCTATGATGAATAAAAAACATTATAGGCATAAAATATTTATGTTTCTTTTTAATTTTTTTGCTAAAACCAAATTAAAAATTACTGTACTGTTCAAACTAAAATATATTGTATTTGTATAATTGTATTAATTTTATGATGAACATAAAAAAAACAGTCGTTAATTTTCATAAGTAAGTGGCTGTCAATTTTAAAAAGGCAGAAGCTTTGAACTTTTAATCTCTACTGTTTATATATATCCCTCAAATCTGTGCTGCCCTGACGAAAAAATAAAAATTTTAAACATTGCTTTGTATTCTCAGTTATTTGAAACTTTGCTTTCTTGTGTTAAATTTTTAAATTTGCTTTCTTGTGTTTCTTACTTTTAAATGCTGAACAATAGTTAAAAACTTAGTTGAATTATTAGAAATATAACAAAAAAATTATACAAAAAATATAATTTAAAAACATGGATTGTCAACTTATAAAGTAACCAATAGAAGAAACCTCTTTATTAATCACTTGAAAATCGATTAACGGATCATACTAATATATCTATTAAATCACTATATATATCTAGCTATTATTTTAATTTTGTTCGAACTGAAATTTGTTGTTAACCAAATTTGTAATGAGTTCCGTTTATTTTATTACATAATTAAATGATATTTAGTTGCTAAAACTTGATTGAGTGTACTTTTAATGCGTCGCATAACTGGACTGGCTTTCAGTACATAAACAGTTATCACAATCGGGCACGACGTTACTTGATTTTATCATTTTCATTACGCTCATTTATAGAAGCTCGAAGTCAGGCTTGTATTTTTTAATGAACACAACTTTTTAGAAATAATAAACGAACAGATGCTGAGTTGCAGATACACAGGTCTTTATTTCCAAATTATTTTTACTGGATTATAATTAAAAAGTTAATCGTTTATCCTTGAATTAGAGAATTAACGGTTTTATTGTTATATGAATTGTGGTTATTGTTAGACGAGAAAATTGATATTTTGCTTGTTAAAGTGAGTTTTAATGAATGAAGGGGCTATTGTCTCTTCGATATTAATATAATGGTAAGATATTGTCTGTCGGCACCGTCTCCTTTTATGTATTCTCCCGGGAAATATGTTCGGCTGTTACGGTTATGACGGGAGTAACAACAAAGCTATAGCGTCTAAATTAACCGTCTAGTAGTTAAGTAGTCTATCAGGAAATCGTATAGTATAATAATCTGACTACACGACTATTTCTTTGGTTATAGTTTAGATTCATGTAGTGTGGATATTTGTGTCTGCTCTGCATTTTCATGTCGATCATATGATTGTCTATCGATATTACAATATATACCTAACGTGAAATGTTTGCGAAAAGTTTATATATATATTTTAATATGAGATAAGTTAAGTATATAGTATAATAAAATATTCACTAAATGGAGTTTTTAAACATTAATTTATACATTTCGAACTCCTAATACTAAACTGCAAGTAAATTTTCCTATGATATACTTATGTAAGGGAAAAATGAGATAGATATTTACAATATTACATTATAGATATGGACAGTAGCGGAACCAGGATTTTTTTTACCGGGAGTGGAATTTTCGTTTAGGGGCAAATTTATATTGTTTCATAAGAGAAAAAAATCCCATTCTTAAAAGAAAATTAAATTAAATTTTAAAAACAAGATACACATGGGCGGAACAACGAAGTCAAGAAGCTGTTTAGATACAACCGTTAAAATAATGATAGACTAAAGGAGATTAAAATCAATTATCCGGAGTTTGACATTAAGCTCGATAGTCTATATAAAACAGAAATACTGATGGTCCAATAGAGGTAATTACAATATATTTTTTGAAGTTATGTTCTGTGCTATTAAACGGAATATTACTTTAAACAACAAAGCAAGTTTCACTAAATTATACTCTCAAAAAGGGGTGGAAGTAAAATTTTAAATTAGGCTCAAAATAGAAAAAAAATACACAATGTAGAATTTAATCAAATAATAAGATCTTATATTAAATTTTAATTTTTTTGAGTATTATATCACAGTTAAACCATTATACTACTATATACCATATTTAATGAAAGGTTGAATTATAAATATAAAAAACCACATCTTTGAATTATAATGGATTTCAATTTACTAGATATCACAAGGGAGGGTATGAAATATATTTTTAAAAGGGGGAGGGGAGGGGAAAAGCGGGTAAAGGAGGAAAAGAGGGAGAGTGGAAAGGGGGAGGGAGAGTTAAATTAGAATCTCCCCCTGACAAAATACTGCTGAAGACAGATTTGGTGTAGACAATACAAATATATTCGTTGAATTGGATAAATAAAATAAATATTATATGTACTACTAATTTCTTATATACAGTGAGGGTGTCCCATAAAAAAGGTACCAAAATATATTTTTTCATTTTTGGCTGTACATAGGTTGTTTATCGATGTTTTCCAATAGAATTTTTGTCTATTGATTATCTGCAGGTTATTGTCTATGGCTGTATCGATGTTTATGAAAGATAATCCGATAAATGAAAGAGGACACAGACTCACACAGTTGATCAACACAGATTTTAGTAAAAAGTTTAGAATAAAC
>JAUZND010024585.1:0-24450 GCA_034780555.1 Coelogynopora nodosa | reverse complement strand
GCTGCTAATAGCTGACGAAGAAGACATGATAAGTAATAGAAAAATTGAAATAAAAAGACTTGAAGGATTCGAAATTATTGAAATATATTACCTAGTTCGAAAATATTTCTGAAATAAAACGGACATAATTATTTATATCTATGGATAATTTAAGCATTCAAATCCATATCCCAACCAATCAAAATTGAGTATATTTATTGCTAATTATATTAACATTTTATATGTTATATTTCAATAACTATACAGCCGATTTTGCTGATTCAAAAATTAATTTAATTGCTTTCAAGAACTAAATATGTGAAAATTACCTTCCCATACTGATATATAAACGAAAATCCTTGTATAATAATGTAAATTGTTGCGTATCATACGCTGTTACGCCCGTACTGAGAGGTAATAAAATGTGAATAACAACATATGATACGCCCGTAAAGAAAGGGTTAATGCATTTCTAAATAATATAGTTTTCATTTAAAATTATATAATATAATAGTTTATCATATCTGCTGGGTATGTGTTAGTTGGGTATAGGGAGCAGGCAAAAATTAGACCTATAATTTATTTGAATGTTGAATTCGTGTTAGTGCAATTAGGTCGAGAGTAAGTAACATCGTGCGTATAAAAGGTTATCTATAAATACACATCTACACTTTATGATTCCAGGTAATAACAAAAATAAATTATTTGTTATTGGTTATTTTTCCATGTTTATTGTCCGAAATATTTTATTAATTTGGAATCTATACTACTATTATCCCCTAGTGCACATTATTTAGTATTCTCTGTATATTGTCTGGACCAAGTATTTTACGGCAACACAATCAATCTACACTCTCGAATCTTCACTCAATTGTTTGGAGCAACCAAGTCTGAATCTTACTACAGGAGACGTTTTCTGAAATGAATCGATTAAACATTAGATTAATAATATCTACTTTTTGTATATAATATAAATTGACAAAATTGCGTTTATTGATTTCATGTATGAATGTAAAATATAATTGGCAGTGTATAGCTATATTTCCATGTTAAAATATAACGAAAGTCTATTCCAAGTTTACTGAACATATAAACCACATACTACATATAGAAATAGTATATAGAAACTTCGGATGTGGTAGTTGAAACATAGTAGCAATGCAGTTGATCAAAAATAAAACGCGGAGCATTTCGCTACAAATATTTTACTTCTAATATTGTGTCATCTCATACACGCTTCTTCAGAATTAGTACAATTGCCGAGTGTAGTCCTCTGAAAAAGCTGTGCATTAGGAGTAGCATTATATTATTCGCACAAAGCTCTGCGTTTTATTTTTGATCATTTCCATTATGCCGTTCTCTGAGGAAGTGTATTCAATTTTTTTAGTCGTTAGAATAATTATAAAAAATATTTTTATTCTTAATTTAAAATAAACTTATTGCAAATGTGTGTATGTATCATGTAGGGAAATTTTCCCAAAAATATTATTCCTATAGAATAGAGTTGAGTAAATATTGTGACATTATACAATTATGAAATGTTAAGAGAGACGTCACGCTAAATATAGGAGCACACATTGATAATGTGATAAAGATGAAACATGTGCTTAAATTTAATACTAGATACTGAGAATTAAAAAATATTTAGCCAAATAAATGTATTATATATTTTTAAAGTAAAATAAGCAATGCAATAGTTACAAAAGAGAAATAGTTACCTTAATTAATTACCATAATTAATAAAATATAATATAAAAAATACGCCCTTACTCTATGATTATATAGTGTCGTATAACTATGTTAGAGGGGGTGTTAGTTTGGAATTGTCACCCTGTTTCTTCATCGGCTATTTCGCTTTCCGTCTCGAAATTTTTAAATAATCATATATATATTTATTGTCACACCTTTCATTATTTAAAATTCTTTGCCGGCTCTAAATTAAAATATGTTGTGAATACTATATTGTTTTACATAATATAGATAATAAATATTATTTTTTAATATTTAACTATTTATTCCGTATATACACACACATATAGGATATTTATATCAACGTATTATTAAATGCAAAATATATCGACTTAAGTGAAAAAGTAAGCCAATAAATGGTAGACTTAAAGGACATGAAAAGTTCAGTTGACAATAATTTGATAGAGTAATTAAACAACATATTGTACCGTCTCTTTGTGCTCAATAGTTGCATAAATAAATCATCAATGTTATAATAATTATTTATACTGTCGTACTGCCTCGCAATATTGAGCAGGTGTAAACCATCACACATAAACCATATTTTTGCTCAATTAGTGTTTAGTTTTCCTCATACCAGTTGGACAACCATTATCAAAAATCAAGTTTAATTACTACATTCAGACTGCCTGAATATACAATGTAGAACAATTTATAGTTGAACTAAACGGAGGGCGACCTTTGATTGCTATAGTGTCTCAAAACTAATATCAGGTTAACAACAGATTTTTATAAATAAAAGGAGTAAATAAAATAAATTCTCGGTATATTTTGAAATATTTTTTATATAATTTTTTGTATTATTCAAAATGATTTGTCCACGTATGTAGAACTTTCATTATTTATTAGAGGCAAATGGGATGATTTAATAATAAATGTAAATATGTAATATAGATACAGGCTATAAATATGTTGTTATGTATAATTAGCAATATTGTAATATATTTCAAGTGTATTAAATAAATAGGGGAAATTTTTTTATAGTTTACTAAAAAAATTAAAAGTTACATTTGTTTAGAGAGAGATAAATTAATTTAAATTATAATTTTATTTACAATATGTCGGAACAATTTTTGGAAATATTTGTGAAACAAACTTATATTAATATTTATGTACATGTAATTAAGTATAAAGTTTCTTATTAGTTTTAATATATAACAGAACACACGATGGTTTTAAATGATTATTTAAAGTCCAATATCGGTAGGGCCTATATATCATATTTATTTAAATATTTAGAATTCTGACGCACAAACAAGATTTAGAAAGTCATAATTCGAAATAAGAAATAATGCTATTTTGTTGTTGATCTTTAAGTTTAATTTATGATTCTATAGACGTTTTTAAACTAGAAAATGTTTTGTATTGCACAAGTGTACAAAATCCAGATTTATTGAAGATAATTACATAAAATATCCTTTTAGTAGTGTAAGTATCTACAAAATTATGATCAGTTTTAGGAAATGGTGTTGAAGGAAAAGTGTGGCATGAAAAATCATAATTAAAAAATAATTAAAAATAAAAAATACACATTGTGATAACTTGAACGCGATAATGCATTAAAAAAGGAATATTAAACAAAAACGTGAGACTGATCTGAATACTAATTAAAGAAAATTACAAACAACTTTTCAATGTAATAATATATTTCATTAATTTTATAATTAATTCTTGATAATGTGCTGTTATTTGTTGTTTCTTAATTTATAGATTAGATGTATCTATTTTATTGTTGATTATTTATTTTAACACAAAGCTATAATACTTTTATTAATTTTACTAATTAGAATTTTTTTCAACTGAACCAGTTTGACTTATTTAAATAAAATTATTATGTTGTAAATTAGTTCCAATTTCATTGAACAAATGATTATTTTAAAATTAAATAAATCCGTTCTATCGAGTATTGCAATGAAAAACATTTCTATAAGAACACACACACATTAGGAACTGGTCAAGCAGTATTACTGAGAACAAATGATTGCTCTACATCTCATCTAAATCATTACAACCCCTAGTTAACCTATAAATGTGTCTAGACATCATTTGTGCATTGAAGGAATCAGTGATGTGTAGCTCATTAGAGAAATTGTATACAATGTTAGATATATAAACTGTGTGTTTTAGTGCTTTAGTGTTTTACGAGTAAAATTTTATTCTGTCTGAATTGTGTTGAGCAGTAAAGATACAAATTTTGCGTCCAGATTCAATAATATTAAAATAACTGTAAGCGTTGCGAAACAAAATAAAAAATATGTTCAAAAAAAAAGTAAGACCACTTGATTTGTTTAAATTTGTATTTGAAAAATAGTCGCATGTTGATAAATAGTTGCACGTACTAACTATTGAAATAATTACATTATAGGGACTATATGCAAATAGTTATATGTATGTATATATTACCATTTAAATTATTATCAATTACAAAACTTACTAAAAATTGTTCTGTATATTACATCACATCACAGATGTATCTGCACCTGATAATATACAGTTGCACAATCATTTTTCATTTCAGTACAACTTGTTCGAAGCCAACATGGAAACTTTGAAGGATATTCCACTTGAAGATCGTTTGTTAATTCAGGTGACAATTATATATTTTTATTTGATTCATTTTTATTGATATTATTCTGTTTTATTTTATTTTTTTATTTACTGAATGAAACTTCAAAAACGGATAATAAAAAAGTGTTATGAGGATGTCCAGAATTTTCAGGATTTTTCCAATAATTTTTAATTTTTTGAAAATTTTATAATGCGTTATATTTTTTGGCATTACTATATATTTACTATCATTGTGGTACTGTAAAATACTTGACTGGCCCTCAGAATTATAACGTGATATACTCGTAGATTTTTTTTGTTTTTGAAAATATATGATTATATAAGAAAAAGGTCTATCAACATTTACTTTGCATCTGGCAATGATCACCCCATATTCGTTCGTAATACAAATTCATTTAGTATCAATTTCAAATGTTGAGATTATTTTGTGATTTTAATAATCGATTAGATGTTTGTATTGTAGTCAGCTAATCATGCTATCATTGCTCTGTAGTAGTGCTACTTATAAAGAAACGATATCACTTTCTTTATAACGAAAATGAAACCATGAGGAGTTGTTAAAAAAATAGTAGTTAAATTTGAAAGATTGTGTCGAAATTAAAATCAAAATTAACATTTAATTTTTTTGATTTTATATTAAATTGGAAGAGGACATAAAGATGTTCCGCTCAAGATCGAACCCCATGTAATCTGTATTTGATCTCGCTAAAATCTGTGGGTAGGTTCACAATATAGGGTTCATAGAACTAAAGTTCCATATTTCAGGCAGATCGGTTGTACCCTTCAAAAATTAAGTGACTCATATACTTACCTTTTTTCTGTCATGCATTTATCCAAATTGGTCAAACCATGTTAATGTCTCACTGCTATCTTTCTATAAAAAGCTTTGTCAATCCAAAATCAAAAAAATATTACAACAAAACTTGTTTTTTTGTTACTAGATTATTATAAAGTAAATATATATGTCAAAATTGAATACTCTTCATAAAAATTGTGAAACAAAATTATTAGAATTAAAATGATAAAAACTGCGTTTTAATGAATGTAACAATGAGAGTCGCTGATTATTGAAACTTAAAAAAGTAGAAAAGTACAGTCATGATATAAACTTGTATTTTATTGTTTATATTGGAACTTTTACAACCCATATCGCTACTGTATATCATTAGGTTAAACACCTGTGTTAAACAAAATAACATTTAACATATATTTTGAAGGCATAAATAACAAATTAAACTCAAATCATATTTCGGTTTAAGGAACATTTAAGTTATGGTTGGGGTTGTGATTTTTAGTTGGTGATTTGGGGTAATTTTCAAAGCACAAATGTAAACAATAAAATGAATACTAATTAAAAACTATGTCTCTTCTTCAGTTACGCTAATCAGTTGGTCTCTTTATTACATTCATTAAACAACTTTTACATTTTTATCATTGTAGCTTATAATAGTTGGTACGCTAATATTATTTTTAATTAGATATTACAAATCAGTATTACAAATTATTCAAATGTATAAATATAAAATATTACAAATTTCACAAACCAAATTCAGTCAAATGATACCGTAAATTGATACATATTTTGTTTATTTCCATGTTATGTCATTATTACCATATATAGCCTATATACAAATATTACCAAATAAAATACTACAATTTCTTAACGTAATAATATAGTTCTTAACCAAAAAATCTATAAAAAAATAATAAGTTTATGATATTACAAAGCACTGGGATAGTTTTATTGTATTAAACAATTTAATCAAGAGTAAATATTACTCATCAAAATCAAATATGAAATAAATACAAGTGTATATAACTTTATTATATAAATGGGTGCAACATATTCAGATTGGTAAATTTCACAGAACAGTTTTTTAAATGAAAAGCTAATATTTTCCATTATGTTATGTATTATTCTGGAAAATGTAGAACTTAGGACCTTTTAAAAATTACGTGTTATTACTGTACATTTTTTCATTTTAATTTATATTTGTAGGATTTAATCAATGACATAAAATTACTTTGAATTTCTTTGAATATTAAAATTAGTTTTATGAATAAGTGGAACTAAAAGCATAAATGATAATCACACTTTAATCATGTTGAAAATAAGTCATCTTATTTAAAAAGACGTTAATAATATATCTGTTTTTTCCTAACAACAATTAAAATATTATAGTCGTTATTCTTTTTTTAACTGTTAAGTTATAACTGTGATGTTCTCTACACTTTTTTCAGTTCAAAGACAGAATAAAGAAACATTTGAAGGCCAATTATTTCATGCACAGGGACCACTTTCTGAAGAAATGGTTAATTGGTAAAAAAAATTAACTCTCTATTCAAAGTATACCTTCACTCCTCAAACGTTCTTTCCACTGTAGAATATTATTGTGAGCGTAGTCTGTAAATCTGTTCACTTTGTAACTTTAAGCATTGACAAGCTCGACAAGCCTATCAATTATATATTATTATTTTTCCTGACCAGTCATTTACTAAAAAAAGCATTCAATAATATTTTATTCATTGGTTCTTAATATTTATTTTTTGAAAAATGTCAGTATAAAATTAGGCCCCTCACTTTAGCAAAAAAAAAAAGCTCTCAAATTACGCCCTCTTAACAATTTAGGGATTGCGTATGCCCCTTTCGCCCCCCTGGATCCACCCCTGGTCTATATATATATATATTAATACGGCTCTAAATAATAGCTTTAAATGTTATTATATTAAATATTTAAAATATATGTTCAGTTAAATTAAATTACGAAAATTACCATCCACAAAACCATTTGATATCTATTTGAATTGTGTGATTGGAGTAAGCAGCCCACTATGTTCGATGATGGATTGGACGGCCGCTACGTGCAGTAATCGTATTTGTAAACACGTTCTACTTGTTGATTCTTCAAACATTATGTCGAGATATTACCAATAATGGGACAACAAGACAGTCGTGATAGAAACGCGGCAATAAAATCCACAAAAAGTGAACATTGATTTTATTGGAAAATTTACGTAAAATGGAAATGACAAAAATAATAATAATAAGAGATATTGAAAATTTATGTCAATAAACCAGGTATTCCATATATTTATGCAACATCAATATATATTATAATAGTGACTGTATTTCATAATTTTGCGTTATAGATTGTTAAAATTTTATATTGATAACAAAATGATTTCTTTACGTATTAAATATTATAGATGGCGGGAGTAATTTAACATTATTTGAGTAGAACTGTAAAATTCTTTGACTTCATATAATACAGTCAATGCATAAAAAAACAAAAATGATATGAAAACTTTTCCTTTTCAAAACATATTTTTCATTTTACTCCATAATCTAAATTCGCATTCTTTTCAAAATATGACCACAATGATTCATTAGGATTATCATGCATGACGTTGTTGAATCATGCATGACGTTGTTGAAGAACCATTGTAATTATTTTATACAACTTATATTATATGCCAAAATTAAATTATCTACTTATTTCCTTATAAGATGATATTATTTATATATTATTTATAATATTCACATTAGCCATCAATCATTAATAAATGTTGTCTTATATCATTCAACAGCACGGGATTGGAATCTTGATGCGGCAGTTCAAATGTTCGAAAATGTAAGAAATTTAGTTTTAGAAAGTGCTTCAACAATACAAAACGTAATATATTATAGTAAATTATATAAATAATTGGTCCACTTATACATAATAATCTGTATCACATCTATTTATAAATATAATTACTATGACAATATTTATGTATGTAGAGTATTTCAAAAGTATGCCTCAACTAAAAAGATTATATTTACATTCTTCGATAAATTTATAATTGTAAACGTCAATTTTGTTACATTTAAGACTACATACTATTATAGACAATCGTTTTACCAAAAAACATTAATACTAGTATCTTTTTTTTATAAATAATTTTACAAACATTTATGGAGACACGTTTTTAAATAGGTAGTATGTATTTTGTTATTTTTTTAAAAAACATACAAACGTAGTACGGTTTTCACAGAACATGTTTTATAACCTAAATAACTAAATCTACTGCTTAGTATACAATATTTCAAAAAATGTTACCTAATTTAAAAACTTTATTTCAGAGCATTGAATATCGTGAAAGAATGGGTACAGATAATCTTTTGGAGACATTCACACCACCAGAGGTGAGGATAATGCAGTATACATTTATATTAACTCTTTGAACGTGGAGGGGGGGGGGGGGGCTGGAAATGTTTTTTCAAATAAATTAAGTTTTTGATTGAACTATATAATGTATGACACTGATTTATTTGCTCAGTTGCTAAAAGATACTTTTATCGAACAAAAAAATATAACAAATATAATTTCGAATATTTTTACATACCAGAAAAAATTGAGTTATTATTGAATTATTTTATACCCTCCCCATGGGTTTTCATACTTGACGATGATATTAGGAGCTAAATCTTGCAACATTAATATTAAAAATAAGTTTTTTATGTTGGAATTTATACTACTTATAGCTTATTCATATAATTAGTATACTTTAAAAATATACCACAAAAATATAAATCTTGTGATCTGGAATCAGATGCAAAAAGAATCAAGTCAATTAGTTGCATTGATCAAACGTTATAGTATATCGGTCAATATATATAACATATATGCTTATTTTCCCATCGTTTTCCTAACTGTAGTTTATGACGTAATCAGGTCTTACAAATGATACTAATCGATTATTCTTTTTAAAAATTAAAATTGCTTGACAAGTATTTAAAGGATATCTGCTCACCAAGTTTCAGCTTAATCTGATGATATGAAGTTTGTTTTTCAAGGGGGGGTCAAATAACTACAAAGTATGACCACATACGAAGGGTTAAGATAATAGTATAACCAAGTGTGAAATAGAATTTCGATTTGCATATATTGTTCGAAGTAATTAGTGCTCAATATTTTTTCATTTATCGTATATTAAATAATCTTTTTTATCTGGCGTATCTTAAATAATCGTTTGGTTACTTATTGTATTCGACATGTATGTAGGGACTAGACTGTACAATACTATAGAACAAAATGAAGTTCGGATTCCTTATCAGCAAGTTTAAACCATATTTAGTACGAAACAAAGTGATTTACGCAGTTTTTAATATATTCCAGTGTTACAAAATCGTTAATTAAAAACTTGTTAATATATCGTTACAATAAATATATATAAAATGTGTGGCCTTATTATATATAATATAATTTTCAAAATTTACCCGAGCACAAAAAATGTGGGCTACACCACTAAATGCACAACAATTATTACTAAATATTACTCTTGGTTTTACTATAATACACAGGTTGCGAGAAAATATCTAGCGGGCGGTATCACTGGATTCGATAAGGAGGGCTCTCCTATTTTCGTGGATCTATTCGGTAAGCTGGATGTTCGTGGCTTACTCCACTCATGTCGGAAGGAAGACCTTTTAAGAACAAAGTTGTTGAATTGTGAAACTGTTGTACGCCATTGGGAGGAACAGGAGAAACGGGTAAGTTATGGATTTTAGTTTATTTATTGCAATTATTTCGGAAGTTAATTTAGAGATAATACAGTATATGTATGTTGACAGTTAGTTTTTGTGTTATTTATTTGTTTAAATGTATGTAATCCATATTAAATAGAAGAAATAATTAAAAATATGTACGCATTAATGGAATATAAAATTTTATAAAAATATATAATTTACGCGTTTAGTGCGTAGTGCGCTTATGCGTTACGCGTTTAGTGCGCTTAGTGCTTACTAATTATTATTCACAACATGTGGTTTTTGCTGGTGGATATCCCCGATTTACTCCCTGGTTTTTTATAATTTGCCTTTTTTGACTATTTGTATGGAGTTTTAATAAGTACTCCGCAATCCAGTCATCAGTAGGGAGACTAGCGTACCTGATGAGAGCTGAATAGCTTGAAATCGGTAGTGCTCTGTCTCTGCTTATTATGTGAGAAATGACATATGTACAGGCCCATTCCATTCCGCTGCTTAAAATCACCCCAAAACAAATTAAACATAATGAAAAAGCAAAAATCATCAAAACCACTACCAAATAGAGTTTTCAATAATCCGATAATTTTATTTGCAGAAGAAAATTTATCATTAAATCAATATAGTTAATTAATATTATACCTCGCATCCATGAGGCATATAACATGTTTGTCAAAAAGTTTAATTTGGCATCGTATTTACTATTTTTTCAAATTGAATTACTTTTACATTGGATGTTACGAACAATTGATAGGCAACATTTAATTTTCTTCTTTTTTTGTTTAAACTGTACTACTGATTATAAGTATTGACCAGTTGATTATTGATTATTGTTGATTATTGACTATTGATTATAAGTATTGACCAGGCGCATCTAAAGTTTGTATAACTTCATTTTATTTTTGATATGCACGTTTCTAAGCTTTAGATATTTTATTATTATCAAAAAAACGTAAAAATCAAATGTTTTTGGATAGTTTAAATATCTGAAGGATGTAATAAGGGATTAAATCTTATCTGCAGCAAATAACTGTCATTGTCATATTTATTATGTTTCATTGTTAAGGAATTTCCTAAATAAAAAGTTTAGAATGTCGTTTATTTATTTATTTTGCATTAATATCAATTATTTACATATCGACAACTAACATATTATGTAGGAGATTTTGAGTATTTACAGTTCTACCATATTATTCGTTAATAGCGTGACCTGTTTACATAATGTGTCAATTTTATACGAAGATATAATATAACAATTTGTAAAGGGAAATGATATGTTGTTGATGGTTTCACAAATTAAAAATTATATTAAACAATAAACACAAATAGCCTAGTCGATATTTTTTTTACGTATAAATTTATTGTAATGATCATGAAGAAAACCAAAAATATTTCTCTCATGTGTTTTTATACTTTCTTAAATGGACTTTTTTGTTGCAGAGTAAATAGTTAGTAGTTACCAATTATGTCTATAACATAAGTAGAATAACAATGACTACAAAGAACAAATTTGACGAAAATTGTTTAATTTCTGAAAAACAGATCAATACATAGATGGTAGACTAATTTCAATCGTATATATGCATTTTTTCAAATACATTGAAACGATTCTTCAGAAAGTCATCGATGGGCAAACTACAACGCATTTCTCTTCCGTCTACAACCTTCTAGATTATAAACCTAAAACCATCAAGAAATTCTTCAGGGATAATATCTTGCTGTGCATACCTTTCGATAAAGGCAATGGATTGTGCATTTTGTCTAAAGCAGATTATGAATCCAAGATTTTGGATATTTTCAACAGACTTCAATTCTCTCCATACATTCCCGATCCTTATATGGAACAAAACGTTACAATTGTTGCCAAAGAACGTTTTAAATTTAAATTATCGAATTTTCTGCTTGGTTATTTTTTTGGTCCTCTTCCTCATAATACTGTGAAATATTCTGATTTCTTTCGGTACTCCGGTACTGCTATCTATGTGCTAGCTAAGGCAGACAAGAACAATGTTCCTTTTGAGATCATAGTATAATTCCCTGGATATGCTATTACAATTTAAATAACTTTCTGGGTGGATTATTATAAAAACTATCTGAGTCTTAAATCATTTGCTCAGCATATATGAGGAAAAAATAGCTTTTTTGTTTTAGCATTGATACAACTCGCCAGATACATCATCGATTACGCTATTTCCTTACCTTTTGATAATTACTCTATTCAATGTGAATTCCATAAAATTAACTTCTATGATTTACTACTTCTCCTATGTCAAGGATTCTTACTTATATATAGTCACTCAAATTGTGTTAGACTTGTAGTCAACTTGTTTAGGTTAGGTGCAATTGGCAAAATATTTTAGTTCCAATTTAATTCACTATTGGAGGAGATACGTTGACGATAACATTTGTGTTTTAGACTCAGAGATCTCTGTACGTGATATTTTGCTTCGGCTCAAAAGTTTATCTTTCAGTGTTAAAGTTGAAATTCCCTTTGGAAATAGCGATCAGTAACAGGTTATATTTTATTCATGTTTTTATTCATTTGAATAATTTCTCTTTCAATTTCTCTTTCGCATGTGTTTAGAAAAGCAAAGCTCTCGCTCCATTGAAATTCAACATTTCTACCACCCGTTCATTAGTTTGTGCTGCCTTTCCCATTCTACGTCTTGGCGTCCAGTATTATTGGAGTACCAAAAAAATGAACTATCTGACGATATGATGATGGACTTTTTGTTTTCGGTTATCATAGTGCTAAATGTATTGTAAATATCAACAGCCAGTGATTTTAAAGTCTATATCGACTACGCAATACATTAAATATCACAAACATTAAATACTCGATAGTGAGTCTAGAAATGGGTCGAGATTTCATTTCAGAATATGGAACCATCAGATAGGATATAGTTGAAACCTTGTATTTGTGGATATTTGCTTCTTTGTAAACATACTTCCTTAAAAATCCTTCAATGACAGCATATACAACACAAAAAAGCTTCGAAATTCATTATAATTCTTATATGTTTTCATATTCTCATAATGTTTCTTGTATTATGTATAGTACCTTATTATAGATAAGTGTCCCATATACTATATGTTTTTGAATTGACAGCTTGGATATATCGTTGATGGAAGTACATATATATTGGACATGTCTGAATTCAGTTTGCGTTCGATATGGCGACCAGGTTAGTGTATTTACCCGTCAACAATTGTTTTAGATTAATTCATTTCTACACTTTCTCGTGTACTTCGTATTCCTCATGAGCAAATTGTTTAAAACTATAAAAATGCCCTCCAATTTCATTTATATTTAAAGTTAACATGTGTAATTTTATATGCAATAAGTTTGTTTTAGCGTATAATGATATATTTTTGTATTATCTAAAATGTTTAAGTAATATCAAACTTTATAAATTGTAAATTACAATAGCTTCTCTTGTTGGTACTTAGTTTTATTGTATAGCATCATTTATTTAATTAATTATAACTAATTTATTATCAGGAATTTTTGTATTGTTGGAAATCCTAAAGATTATGGAGGACAATTACCCAGAAATGATGAAAAGAACATTTGTGATTAATGGTGAGATTAAATATTTTTCATAGTTTTATGATATCGGGGCATAATTTTTACAAATAGAGGCCACGTTTAATTTTTACATGTTAAAATAAAACAAATGCGGGACTGCGTAACCAAATCCTCAAATTTGCCTCTGTAAATAAATATTAATTTATTTAGTTAAGATATGTTTTGTTTTGTTTATTAACACTGTCATTATTATGTTTAATATTTTATATTTAAAACAGAAATATTCCTTTTTATTAATTCTAATGCATCTTTCATTTTGCAGCACCGGTGATCTTCCCCATCTTTTGGAAAATCATTCAGCCACTGCTCAGCGACCACACCAAGCAAAAGATTCATGTTTTGGGATGTAACTTTATAAGAAGTTCTTTATTAAACTACAAAATAATTTATAAAACTAGGTTCCTTTACTTTTAAGATTTATTAAAAAATAGATAAAAAAGGATACATTAAAAAATTATGTTAACAAAAAAATTTAATGATATAAATAGCATTAATAATATTTATTTATTTTGTAATTCAACGCTACTTTTGGAAAATAGTGTATGTATACATTGTAAGGACTCATTAATTAAAAAAACTCAAATTAATGTATTCATTTATTTAATGAATACACGCTTTTTAATTCTTGAAAACTAAATTCCGATAAAATTTCAATTACATTTTAAATTTTTTATGGTGACATCTTTCATGTAATAAAATAAACAACAATATTATATATTACCAAAATGTTCACAAAATCACACATGAAAAAGTGAAATTTGTATCGGGAAGGAACGACATAAGTCGGATGACCACATGATAAGTTTGTGTCGACGATATTAATTTATGTTACTATTTGACGGTCACACAGATACCTTTAGGCTGGTATTAGCGTATAATATAGCTTTTTGTCACTTATTAAGTTCTAATAAATAGGCTATTCTTATTTCAGCCTCCTACAAAGAAGTTCTCTTAAAATACATCGATGAAGCAGAGATTCCGGCTTCTTTTGGAGGAACTAAAACTGATCCCGACGGAAATCCTAATTGCGCAACTTTGGTAACTCATTAATATGTGTAAAAATAGAAGCATACTGTTACTATAAAATAATAACTTGTATGTTAAATGATCTTAGTATCAAATTGTAAACTATTTTAATACATCCAAATGTTTACTTTACATTATATATTTTTTAATTGGTTAAAATACAACAAAATATAATCACAACAAAAAGTTTCTTGCATATAAAACTATTCGCTTATAAATTATTTTTCACGGTGATTTTTTTTCAGAGTGAATAAGGATTCATTATTCTTTATTTTTGAAAATTAAACTATCTGAAATAAAAAATACAAATTTATTTACTCAAGCATTATTTTAACAAAAACTATAAGCATATATTACATAACTGTTTATTATATTAAAAGTTTCTTGTTCAAAGCAAATAACTTCATTAGTGTATATATAACTACATTTATGCTATCGTTTAATAAACACGATATTATTAATTATATTGTAAGAATGAAAATATTAAGATTTAAAATTACAACGAAATTTATTAATTTGGCTTTGAAGATTTGTCAAGGCGGCATCATACCGGAAACATATTACATAAGTGACCTCAGCTCAAAGGACAATATGACTTCGTGTACGATTCAGAACCGGGAAACATACGAAATTCCATTCAATGTAGAGAAGGCAGGATCGTTCATTCGGTAAAAATATTTTTAAAGCTGTACATTATATGCATACTATATAGATACATTTATCGAAAACAGACCTATTTAGTAGAGTCTTCTATTATTATATATTTACATTAAGATTTTAGGAAACTACGTTAAATATAGAACAAAATAATTTAATTGTTATAAAAATATGTAATAATTGTACAGTGTTAAATATATTAATTATTATTAATAATTAATAAATATGCTATATTGAAATGTGTATCGTTAAAAACTGGTTGAAATATCGTTTACATAATGTAAAAATATATAATATTTTATTATGATAAATTTAATTTAGTTTAAATATAATACTATTATACTATTAAACATTTAAATGTATATATTTAATTATGACTTCTAGGTGGGAATTCAAATCAATGGAGTATGACATAGGATTTGGTCTCGAGTATAATCAAAAGGGTTCGAGTTCTGATCGGGAAAAAATACTACCAACTGAACGCATCAACTCTCACATGGTACCTGAAATTGGAAGTCATATTTGTGAAAAACCAGGAACATGTACGGAATTGCTTTTATATATATTATATATTATGTTTTATATGTTTAGTCAGTTCTGTTATTTTCAATAAAACAATACACAATTTCTTTAAATAATTTCCATTCAGTCAATTCTACATCATTAAGAGTATTGCCAAAGCTAACCTTCTATAAAAACATTTAGTTTGAGTGTTTTTATCACTAACATTTAGGAATTTACTTTTTAAAACACAGCAATTTTGGACTATCGATAGTCAATGCCTTATCAAAAATGTTTATCAAACTAATGTGTAATGAAGCCAAGGCAAAAAGATTTTGTATCAGATGGAACAAGTGTCTCATGTATAATTGTGCTTTCTAATTTCATAGTTGCATGTTGGTGTCCACTATTTTGTTCAAAATAGAATACATATAAACAAACAAACAAAATACAAACAAACATAGAAAACACATGTATTTAGTATATCCTTATAGATGTAGGCTAATTATATAGAAAGTTAATTACTTTATTGATTTTAAAAATATCGTTGTTGTATATTGAATATGTTATATTATGTCTATTTCATAGAAGTTTCGTGTGTACCCTATCGATTTTTTCATTCGGGTGAGCGGGCTGATGATACATATTATGCAGGTTAAATTTGACAGAGAAAATAAGCATGATGCAACTTACAATCTGTATGCCGATATTTTGCCTATGGTATAGAGATCTAATTTTATCGATCGAACAAATAAGCCAATTAAGTATATACTTAACAATAGTTTAGATATTTAGTATGTATGCCTTGTATATGTATATGTATCATAGATATATAATTTTTTATCTATTACTGTCTTATTATAGTAGTACTAATTATAACTCTGTGATATGTATAGTCTAGAATTTATATAAATTTCTAAGAATCTGTTCCATTTAATTATTTAAGAAGCTTAAACATATAAAAAAACATCTTATCTATAAATGTTCTCATATAATAAATAAATTGACCAACAAAATAACTTTGCATAATATAGGTACCTAGCCTGGTCAAATTAAGTCATAACACCTTATACTTTGGTCTGAGGGTCTCACAAACTTATTGTTTGGTTGTATCCCAAATTTAAATATCATATATAGCCTATTATACAACAATTTGAAAAGTAATTTTGACATTATAATACATACGTAGTCCTTATTTCCTTAAGGCAATGAATAAGTCTGATTGGAAAATTAAAAATAAAAAAAATATATAGCCTATATATAAAAAAAATAAAAATTAAATATTGCAAATCATATTTTGTTTTAATAATTACATCCAATTATTAATAGATTATGTTATTGATTTTTCAAACAAGATAGCATTTATGAGTATTTAAAAAATCAACAACAAATTGATCATTTGTTTTAAACAATCACTAATAATTATTTAATGCACCCCGTCCTTGTCATCCAAACAGATACTCTAATCTTTGACAACAGCTTCAGCTTGACACGAAATAAAAAAGTTCAGATTCGAGCTGAACTGATCGAAATCGACGAAGAATGTCAAGCAGAACTGGCCGGTTTACAATGTGATCCGTAATCGATTAGATTCATGCAACTTTTCAGATTTAATATATTCAATTACATTGTAGGCTACTACATTTATTTACTTTTCGTATTAATTAATGTAATAAGGACTGCTGCTTTGCCTATAAGTTAAACGTGTTTTGACAAAACATTACATATTATACATTTAAACATTATATTTTAAAAATGAATGTCGATTGAACAATTTTTCAATCGAAATAGTATTACATGCTATTATAATTCAATAATAATTCAATTCTCCTTATTTTTCATATCCTTGTAACAAAAGATGCTCAATGATATCAAAGATTAGACAACACGGGAAAAGTTTAGATTACGTACCAAAATATATAACGGGTAATAAAGCGTATTTATTAGGACAACTACGCTTTACCTTCTTGTGTGAAATAGATTATAATATTTACCAAGCGGTAGGCTATTTGATATTTCAAATTCACAGCGGATCACCTAAAAATAATACAAGAAAATATTCTAGTATCATGGGAGAGTGTACCTACAGTTAATTTAATTATAATAAATGACAAATTCTTTATCGACTTTTTAACATGTTTTTCTGACAATAAATATATATCGTCACCGTATGCAACGTTGTCAGTTTTATATACAATATTTTATGAAATCAAGTTTTACACTATTAAGCTAAACTTATACTATTGAAAAGTAGATAAGTAAAAATTGTGCAAAAATAATTTTGTTTATTTAAAATATAAAATATCATAACATACTTATAATTAGAAAGTAGCATATATATATATATATATATATATATATATAAATATAAAGAATAATTGTTTATTTTCAATCATTTAAAAATTATCGCTGTTTTGGCAGCATTCTAGACAGTGATCAATTGATGACGTCTGATAATTAAGAATAAACACAGAGCAAAACAGTTAATATTATTATCGCTAAAATGCTTCAATTTGAACACAACTATATTTTTGAAGTTCAAAAGAATACAATTAATTCAACTGTTAAAATATTCAAATATACGTAGTCTTAAACATATTTTACAATCAACTTTATAATTTTTAATAATATGTGGATATTGTATATTATAAACGCACACTATTTCTGTTTTGTTCTACATACAAAATCGAAATAAAGTTGTCAAATTTATTAAATAAAAGTACATTTTTACAAGAGAACTAACTAGGTACCAATGGGTAAGAGTAGTGTTATTTTTTTATTTCATATATTTTATTATAATCAGGCTCAATTAGAAATTATAATGATCATACTAGGAACCCGCAAACATTAAATGAATTGTCATTCATCTGCCACTATTGATCTTTGGTTTCTGCGATATAATTATACCATGTTTCTGAGCAAAAGTTGGTCAACGTTAACGTATGTCAATGTTTTAGTCAGTAAGTGGAGGTGCGTAGTATTGTATAAGAATATTTTAGGCGACAGTCACTGATTCATTCTCAGAAATCGTCCTAACTGATATAATCTCTCTAGTTAAACCTTTGCCTTGATCCTGCTGACTTTTCAAGGTTTAAGACCAAAATTATAATTTGTATATTATGAAACCGAATTCCAATACTTTTACCAGACTTCCATTAATTTTTCATTTATATATATGTATATACCCACATACTAAAATGATAGTATATACAACTTATAGTACCAAACATTCTTAATTATTATAACTTTTCCTTATGTAGTGCTATATGTTTGTTTGTTATGTTTTGTCTCACTTTTGGGTCCAATTAGCCGGAATTCTCTTTGAAATCAATCTATAAGTAGCTAAATCAAGTTGAGTGAACTAGACTTAGTAAGAATCCTCATTGAAATAATCGTGTAATATATGGCCATAATTCATCACAATGGTAAAAATCAATATGAAAATTGGAAAATGTTATACTACTTACAAAAAAATTTATTAAGTAGTATAGACGATTTGTAGTATGTTGGTGAGTCATCAGATGAAGTTTGGTTGTCATAAGTTGTAAGCATCAAAAGTTATAGGCTAAAAACAAAAGTGACTATAATTTAATTATAAAATAAATATAAACTTTTGTTTAACTCTGTCAAATTTCAACCACTTTTCAAAAAATTGATGCTCACACATAGCTATTACAAATTTCTATCTATTTATTTTCATTTTACCATATAAAAAAATATGGATTTAATCAGCTGAAATCACTAAAATGTCTATAACTTCGTTAAATTTCAACCGATTTTCAAAAAATTGACACTGGTCCTACCTATTCTGAATGTCTATCTAGTTAATTTTATTTTTCCATATAACATAAATTATAAAAAAAAATTAAAAATTAACTACTTACAAAAAATGTATAAGTAGTATAAACGATTTGGCTTAAGTTGGTGAGTCATGAAATAATAAATAATAAGATTATAATGTCAAATTGTTGGGGTTATATACTTATGTAGTGCTATATATGTTTGTTTTATATCAAACATATTTAAATATAAGTATGGAATCTGACAAAATTCGGAGCTGGGTAGGACAACATTAATGTTTTAACTACCCGCTTCTAAAATGTTGCATTATTGCGATCCCTAGGATTTGTATCCGTGAACCAGTGAAAGCAATATTCAATCCTATAGCATAAGTTATTGTGATCATCACTTTTATGCTATGAACCAGACGCGCGCAAAGTTTTCCGCACCTCGAGTCATCACTTTTGAGCAGGTTGATCAGCCAGTGGCACATAAACTGGGTCACATGTACACCCGCAGGGAAAAGAGGACCAAATCACCAAATAAAGATGGGTAATATGCTGTACATTTTTAGATATCATATTTTTAGGAGATAACAAGATTATTGTACATTTTTAGATATAATATTTTTAGGAGATAATATGTAATACTGTTTAAAATATAATTTATCGGCTACACACTAAAAAATGTATTTGTTAATATTTTTATAAAGCACTTCCTGACGGTAATATAAAACATTGTTTAGAAGATAATCTATGAAGTATTTGTTAAAAAAACTAACATCGAAAGAGTATATTTCAGTAACAATTATGTGATAATGTAAATATGAAGTACATAGAGTTTCAGTATAACAACAATAATAGAAAACTAGAGTCAACATACTTTAGCAACATCAAACTACTTTAAATGATGACAATTATAGCGAGCAGTAGTAGCTAACAAATTAGCTCCAAAGTTAGATTTAAATTCTTTTTATAATATTAATTTTGCATTTTCTCTAGATATGAAGTTAGTTAATGTAATAGCTAGAATTCAATCCCATGGCTGCACTTTTGCTTGTCTATGGTGTCAATGTCCAGAAAATGTTTTCCCTCTTCGGCGCTGACATCAAATGCCAAGGCTTACAATTCCAAAATTAACTTTAGGGCAGAAGCCACAAACAAAGATTTTACAAGCTGCATACGTGAACCTTTACTTGTGAATGGAAATCATAATATATATTTATATTGCAAAATCCCACCTGAAGAACTACATATTTTTATTCATGTTGTGAATAAACATTTATGCAGAACATAAACACACCGAAATGACATTATGGAGAATTCAGTGTCAATATGAGAAAACAATTACGGCCACATGTTAATCAATTGGAACTATTGATATGTGATAATGATGATTGATGCTTGTTTTGGTGATATTTTACTTAAGTATTTTTCCAAATATATATATATATATATATTTAGGAAGTGGTACTTGGAACTCAATATAAGCGTGACTACCTGTGATCATGTTACTTTCAACCAAATCATCTAATGTTGTCGCTATCACAAATCAAGCGTGGGGAAACATGGTGAGCCACCTCACAGCGGTCTGCCAACTCCTCCAACAGGGGACAGTCGGGAGATGTGGAGCCCATGCCCTCCCGATCACCGGTTTAATTGGTTCAGTAGAGCCACGGGTGTGTAACCTTTCCAATAAAACAGAAACTGAATGAATTTGTTCACCTAAAATGTCACACTGTATTGATTAATTTCCCTTTTCTCAGTAGGAAATAATTGATTTGTATTAATTATACATTTTTTTAATGAAAGAAAACATAAAATTAATCAATTTTTGTCTGACTCATAGGTCACATTGTATTAATTAATTTAGTGGCCTGTTCCCGAAATAATAGAATTTGCATAACTTGTTACCGAAAACTAAAATGTCATTGGTGTGTTACCCTCTCTTTCAAAATTGGCAAACGTTCTAGTAATGCACTTAAATTGTTTAAAAACCAAAGAATATCAATTCAAATTGAAAGGCAATAGATAAAGAAAAAAATTAACAATTGTATGTTCTGTTCACTATTAAAACTAATAAGAGACTATTTATTAAATTTTTCCCTATTACAGGCTGTAATCCTAATTTTTTTATTGAATATTATTTAAAAACAATGTTCAAACTCAAATTAAATAATACTGAAAAAGAATGAATCGGTAAAGTATTGTAAAATAGTTATTGTTGTATTTTAATCAACTACACCTATTTAATTATTTTAAATAGACTATGTACAGCTTCTCATTTAATACAGCGTATAACTGCTCTACTTTTATGACATTTAGTATAATCTTTATAGCCTGTATATGTCACATTTTTTATCAAATGAACCCGGCTGCATCTCGTAAATCAAACGAATTTCTGCTTCGCTGAATAAAACGTTTTGTTTAATACAATAGATATTGTAGAAAATAGTTCGTATGCTAAGAATAAAGATACCGCCATTTCCTTTGAAGTTAAACAAGCAGTATTAAACATACGTTTTTATGATAAATAAAACAATGGAATTCAATTATAGTAATACTATAATATTCATTTGTGTGGTATATATTATAACTCGGTTTAAATGCTATCTAAGAAAATCTAAATATATAGATTTTTTTGGTACACAGGATTTTTTAGTCAATATTTGGCTGACTATTTTGAAATTGTCAACGCAAATTATATTTATAGATATTATTGATAAAATAAAAAATAATTGTGTTAGATATAGCCTTAAATATTTTGAAAGAAATATTATTACTAAAATATGTATAATCTTATTATAACATTTATTAGTATATATCATTTTATTACTACAATATTATTTACTCAAAATAGAAAATACATATAAAAAGATTGTTTCGAACCATAAAAATGGAACTATACGCTGGAATGTGTTCGCAGTGTGAATTGTGATATCAGATATGTGATTATAATATTATTTATTATTATTATAATTAGCCATTTTTGTTATTTATAATTATATATGTACTATTTTAAATATTATTCAAACTTTTTAGTTTTGTATAACCAAATAGTATTACAAAATTAGATTCTAAACATAAAACATTAGGATAAAACATACCTAAAATGTAAAAAAATATAACATATACCGTAAATGAACCATGTTGTAGACCATCAAAATTATTAGAAAACGCACACATAATGATTAAATTTCATGATAATCTGGTGAAAATTTCACTTCTATGAGCAATTGGAATCAATTAAGATAATATAGAACGAAGCAGGGACTATATGAGACTATCTAGAATAGATAAATCATAAACAGATTAGATAATCCAAAAAATATGCACTAAATACAACCAACTAGATAGTTGATAAACTTAACTTATTTCTGTTAAAGTTTCAATTATGAAGAATAATTGTCCTGTATATGTAAAAAGTGTATTGTTTGAATTGCTGCACACTTACTACGTGTACACAAGTTAACGCACGAGAGCTTACTTCGATCAAGGATTTATTGTTACTGTCGACTCTTCTACCATTTAACGCAAATCAGTTTTTGCTACTACGGAAATATTCTTCTAGAATTCGATTACCTACAAAACTGAAAAGACAATTTGAACTAATTCTGCACAGATACAAACGAAATGAAATTCTCAAAGTTACCATATTGCATGGATATAAATCAACACAAGATGTCAAACAAGAAATCAAACTCAAATCAATTAGTGACAGACGAGGAATCAATACGGTTCGACTACGAGGAGGAAACATCAATAAAATCGATAGAAGATATAGTGGAGGACGACGAGGAAGAGTCGACGCTTCTGACTACAATTCTGGAGGACATACAGATAAACATACAGAAGAAATTGACCCTGAAAGAGTTAAAACACAAAGTCCAATACAAAATGATGAATTATATTTAACTATTCAATTATATGAAAAATTACGAGGCAATGGCACGAATTGAAGAAGAGGTCGAAAAAATTCAAGAAGATACTCCTTTTGTCAACTATAACTCAGCTCTACGGGAGAGTATCAAACGAGTTCGTTATATTTTTGAGAAAACGGAGTGCGTGATGCTTTTGCCTCATTTAATATCTCACATGTTAGTGATGATGATGATATTGACACATCTAATAATAAAATGCCTCCATTATATTAAAGTACATTTTTATCTCAAACTATATATAATGAAGTACTACTGTGTAACTTTCTTATATTTCACCATTTTCTCCATCCTACTGATATGTTACACTTTAATAAAAAATTGGATTCATAAAAATTGTTCTTTGTTGATTTTAAACGAAAGTCGGAATTCTCTTTGAAATCAATCTGTAAGTAGCAAAATCAAGTTGATTGAACTAGAATTAGTCAGAATCTTCATTGAAATAATCGTGCAATATATGGCCATAATACATCACAATGTTAAAAATCAATATGAACATTTTAAAATGTTATAGTACTTACTGTATAAAAAAATATTTATAATTTGTTGGTGAGTCATCATATCAAGTTTGGTTGTCATAAGTTGTAAACATTAAAACTTATAGGCTGAAACAAAAGTAACTATAATTTAATTATAAAATAAATATAAACTTTTTTTAACTCTCTCAAATTTTAGCCGCTTTTCAAAAAATTGATACTGACACATAATTATTACAAAATTATATCTATTAAATTTCATTTTACCATAAAAAATATATTGATTTAATCAGCTGAAATCACTAAATTGTCTATAACTTCGTTAAATTTCAACCGATTTTCAAATAATTGACACTGGCTCATAGCTATTTTGAATGTCTATATATTTAATTTTTTTCTATAAAACAATTATTAAAAAATAAAATATTTTTTAACTACTTAAAAAATATAGGATATAGTGGCCTTCGACAGCATTATAATTATAAAAAAGAAAATGTTTAGCACGATGCTGTAAAATAATATATATATTCAAATTTTCGCAGATCAACTGTCTATTCATGAAGTTATGATACAATGATAGAGATATGCAAGCAATATATAGTTACAAAACATATTCACTTCGACAATTACGTAATAGGATTAAATCGTCAATAATAAAACA
>JAUZND010024574.1:0-24450 GCA_034780555.1 Coelogynopora nodosa | reverse complement strand
AATATGTTCAATGTCTGCAAAAGGAACAACATATGTAAAAGATACATAGAAGTAATTGTTTAGAATAATAGTTATATTCTAACATTGCTATCTATAACACACATTGCTAACTCTAATTTGAAAGCATTGATCTCCCATGTCTGTTTTCTCAATTTTCAATGTTATTGAATATTATATATTTTTAATTTAGCGTAACACATGACGTTTACTAAAAAAATATCCACCTAATTTTCATTGAATTAAAAAGAAGTGCTGTATGACTTTATAGCTCGAAATAAGATTATAACCGAAAAAAAGTTAGATAGAGTCACCATGCTTCGACAGAAAAGAATAAAGTGTTCTATTAGAATAATACATAACATATACAGTACATATATTATTCAATACAGCGCGTTCTGTGTTCCAATATATCTGCCGGCCATTGTAAGGCTGGACTTGGACCCACAGAACAGTAGTTTCGATAATGAAACTTTTATTAACGTTGATACCGGCTGGCAATGATAAAAACAAAAATCAAACAACGTCCTTAACATAAACTAGAACACTAATAAAGGTCTCTGATCTATCTCTTAGTATATAAAAAGAAATACAATTCTTCTCATGAAGCGAACAATTGCGACACTTTAAGGTCCTTGAAATTAAAAAAAAAAAATCAAAAAAAAAATTATATGCATAAATAGTTAAATATATATTAAACCTACATTTATGTTTAACTTCATTTATGTTTATTAAATTAGATAAATGTATATATATATATTTATAAAGTTTAGTTATTACATATCTATTGAGTATGTATTTTAAAATTAATTTATTAATATAATATATAAAAGAATAAGAATATTTTCAGTTGTAAACACAACTCTTTAAAATTATAAACTTATATACATTTATTAAAAAAACATTTATGCAAAATTTAGATGTTCGAAAATTTATTGCAAACATTGTCAAGCTAGATATAGATAGTTGCTTTATATTATAACTCCATGTCTGTGTCTGTTCTTATTTAAGAGTCATAAACAAAATGCTTGAAAAGGATAATGCTAATTTCCACACATTACTTTATTGTGCTATCTTTCACACCCGTTGAGTTTAAATAGTAAAATATTGAATATTTATAAAGTTTTATCTCAGATAAAAGCCGATTATTAGTGACGTATTTTCATATAATACCTATCTATTAAAAATATACATTATAATATAATAACTAGTGGAATTATAATTCAACAATACGTATTTTTATATTTCAGTTACTGGAAAAATAGTCAAAAGAAAAACATGGCTTCTTAGATTTAATGTCATTGGAGTAAAGAGACTTGTTCATGATTGAATGTTCACATTTTCAGATAATTTAAATTCTTTTATATTAATAAATATTTTTAATTTATTTATTTGCATGGTATATCAATTAAGTATTCATAACTCATACTCTCAGAAATTTTTATAATAATGATAATGAAATGCAATTATTTAGGAAGAATTTAATACTTAAATTTTCTTTAAATTAAAATAAATAAATAAAATGTATATAACAAACACAATTATATGTAAAACATTATATAAATATAATATAAATAAAAGTTAATATAATATGATATGATATGGCATAAACAACCATCGGTAAATAATTCGGTATTAGCGAAATAATTTTATATTATTTGAAAATTATTATTATTATTGTCGAAGAAACAAAGCAAAATGTTCTAATCATATTGCTATATACAGTTTAATAATTCAGAGAACAACCAAATTAAACTATTAAATTCTGCTTATTCTGATGATTACGAATCTGACCTTAGTATCAGGTATACATTTTAAGATGCTTCGTAGAAGGCTTGATGAGGTTCCAACACAATCTTCATTTTCGATGCCACAACCCATTTTTTAATTAGCCATTTATCAAGTTTTATGCTCACAAAATTGCTATTTTATTCTATTTCTGAGATATTTTACCCATTATATTACCCGTTATATTTACCCGTTATATTTTTTTACCCGTTATCTTTATTTACCCGTTATATGTATACGTAACATTGCTCAGCTGATTGCGAACGAGAATCCAGCTCTCTTTGCAATCCACCATTTTACATTATGATACAAAACTAATTAACAAAACTGAATATATCTTTTTTAGATCCAACAAAACAAAATAAATATCTTATTATAATTGTGATTAATGGATATCATTAGAATTACATAAAAGTTATCTTTATTTTTATTATAATTATCTAATGATGTGATCTCAAAATATATTCCCTAGTCAATAATGGGTTTTCATTAAAAATATGCCATTTCTGGGGCCTGTAGCTAAGAATTTCAGACAGTATTTTTGTCTGATTCAAATATCGTATACCAGATCATCTAATTCTGCTGAGGTATAATTATGTTTGGTTGAATCACATTATAAACCAAAATCAAATTGTGTTCTTGATCACTTGTTACACTACATTCTGATTATTCAGACACTTGTTTTTCTTTAATTCGTGTTGGAATTGGAAGATTATTGGAATGAGGAATTGGACGGATTGCTTATGAGAGGATTGGATTAGTCACTGATATTTTTTTGCAGTAATATCAACAACGTTAGTTAAACATAATAAAAAGTAATCAGTTGCATGGTCTGATGATACACGTTATATATAATGGGTTTGACAAATGGCATTAACTTGCGAGAACCATTTATTCAACTAACACATTTGATATCTGATCAATCTTGATTCCCAGTACTGCGACTAAAGTGTAAAAGCTTTTTACAATATTTGCAGTAAATGAATGTTGTGTACCTTACACAATATATACACAACATATGTAACTAACTTAATGTTTACTATTATTTCAAATTACGAAGCATGAAAATGAAAGAAAACAGAATGTTGATATGTTATGAATTCAGAAAGTTACAGTTTATACATAAATTTATGAAAAATGCATAGGCTATGCATTGTATCTTGGTAATTCTAAATCAAAATAACAAAACTTGGACAGTAATGAAATGAATTATAATTTCTATGATGTAAATACCACATAACTCTCTATTTGTGCAACTGTCATTTCGTCACACACATCAATGCCAAATTTTGAACACCCTTGAACTCGCAATGTCATAACCTATACAATTAAATTGTATATCATTTGAGAGATTTGAAAGCTAATATTGACTTGGGCGTTCAATTATTATTATTTATATTAGTTTTGTAATGTCATTATACTACGATTATTGTTATAATTACAATTATTATAATGTATATATATAACATAATATAATGTAATATAACATTATTGCTTTTTTAAATTATTTATATTATGTATTTTGTTATAGCACTATACACATAGCTTGTATGTTATTTGCAGTTGATTAATAAATACACAACTTGTTTTTTGGAAAATTTGCATATAATATTAAGCTTATTATAATTATATAAAACCTTGTATATCAATCATATAAGACAATAGTATTTACTAATTAAAACGTTTATTTTAATTGAATGGTTTTTAATTTTATATAATGTAGTACTAATTGTGGTTCCATATGAAAGAGTAGATCTAACATGCCATATGCGCAAAATACTATTCAAATAAAAAATACAATACGTGAACACTGGGATCATTAGCATATTGTGCTCGTCCGGAAATTCATTCTCATCTCTGATAATATCATCAATAAAATCAATACTCTTCATAATGTTCAACTATATAATTATGAAGCTAGTGGCAGCAACAGTGATATTTATGAGTTGAGTGAGCTACTGTCCAGTGTATACCATACCGTCTCTTACTAACGTGTGCCAAAAGAATGTTGAAATACGTATCTGATTTGGACATGCTTAAAGTATAATAGGTGCGTTCTAGATTTGTGGAAGGCCGAAGTAGTGTTTCGTTAAAAATGGGAAAACAAGGGGTGGCCAGCAGTGTCACCGCACCCAGAAGGATACCAGTCACCCAGAAGAATACCATCGTGTTACCCAGCTATTCTAACTTCGCAAGAAGATGTTTGCTATTTCAAGTCCTATAGCTCGTATAAAATAAATAACTTTTATTGTAACTTTAACAATATTTGGATTATTATGCCTTTCTAAAATAAATTTTGTGTATAAATACTTTTTTAACAGACTGACATTAAGTGTTTATATAAGTGTGTGCATTTAATAATTTAGTTTTAGTTATGCAATGTTAATCTAACAGTAACACAATCTTTTTGGCTTTTTACGGGGTTTAAATGACTCATTCATATAAGTTTGCCATAAAAAATGGTATGACATAATTTTCCTTATATACTTAGTTAATTTAAACTTTAATATACCTATGTATGTATATATTTCGAAATATATATTATAGTACAGTATATAATCCCCCTATACTAACAAACCATCAATTACATTGTACACACCATTGACAAGTTGAAAAGGACATACTTACGACCAATCTGAACAACTGTTACTTGTACTGCGAGACATTCATTGCCTATTTAAGGTTTCAATGATTAAAGGTTTATTAATTTATTCCAATATTCTATTTCATCCAAACTTATCAATTTCAAAAGATGCCTTAACGTTTAAGTACTGATACAAATTTAAAAACAATCATTGAGACAGCTAAACCTTATTTATAATTATATAATTCATTAAAGTAAAGATGGGCAACATTCTCAGTTTGATGGAAGGAAAAAACTATTAAAGACAATTTTAAAGGGATAATTTTGTTCTCTTAGATTAATTATTCCATTAAAAATATAGAGTAGGGCCTATACTTATTTATAATGCAGTGTAACATTAAATTTTGATCCAGTACAATGCGCTAATGTGTATATCTAACAAACTGGCTATTAAATCTCTGACAAAAACAGAGACTGGATTAATTGATTAACTCCCACAATATGCTTATTTGTATATATTGAAGTTTTAAAATATTATTGTTTTCACACAGAAAAATACAGTGTGTAAGATGAAATAGGTCAAAATGGGCCCTATTTGTAAATAGTCAGCATAATAAAGCATTGCAGCATTACATAAGCATAAAAACTAACCATTTACTCCTATATGTATACCAAATATTACAAAATGTGTTAATCCATAACAAACTATATAATATAATTATTCCTTACACGTTTTAGTTTAATATTTTTTTATATACCTACGTTATCTTTGAACTTGTCTAGATTTGCCCTGATGTTCAAAAACCCTATGACCCCATACACCGTGAATACGTATGTACGATTTATTGTTGTGTTATTCTAATGCAATGGGTTAACGGGTTAAATTACAAAGGGTTACATTATTTGATGTTTTAAAATCAAATATATTAAGAAATGACATATTCTATCTTAGTGTAAAATTTCAGGATAACAACTTCCGTTGTTAAAAAAATATATTTGATATTATTACTACCCCGTGTGTACAACTGCCTCATGTAAAAATCTTTCGGTACGTTTTCTGCTGACAACATACATAATTACAGCTGGGATTGAATAAAAATTATAAGATATGTTACTGAGTAAAAACAGAAGATTATTTATTTGCCAAAAAATGTGAAAAGAATAATTTTTTTTAAATATAATGAAAGGTTTTTATATGCTATTTAAAACTTGTGAACTCTAAGAGTTCTAATATTAAATTTATTTACCAGGTTTTTTATAATGAGTTCACAAATTGTTTACCATTTTTAATATTATATTAGATATTGGAATACTTATAGGCCTACATATACATATACATATACCCTACATATACATACACATATAAATATAAATATATTTTTTATTATTAATATTCCTTCTTATTAAATGAATCTAAAATATAAACGTAACTATCTATTTTCAAATAAATATTAGCATATATTGTATGTTTAGATTAACCTGCTTGTGCCATTGCACTAAGTGCAACTTGCAATGTGAATTAAGCCAAACATTTTTTATTATTTTATTTATTATTTATTGTATATAAAACTTTTAACCCATTAAAGCCTAATGGCATATATATATGCCACTAAATATTATTACTTGTATCATATTAATATTTGCTATTTTCTAACCTCCTTGACTATGATTTGTTTAAATTATATGTTTTGTTTAAAGATTGTCATTTTCGGAATTTAAATTTTACTTTTGAGTCAAACTAATCTAAAAATTACAAATCACAAAATGGCCTCTTTAGTGTCTGGAAAAAAAACGGTGAGTATATTCTAATATGTTTTTAGTGCGAGGATGGTATACCTTTCTATTGTAAAATGTAGTAAATATAAGGAAGTAATACACCTCCAAAAGTTGGTGGACAGTAAATTTTTGGTACTGGCATATTTATATGCCACTGGGACATTCCTGCTAACAGTTGATATTATTTGTTATACTTATAGTTATCATTATTTATTATTGTTAGGTAAATATTTGACAAAAATGAATAAATAAAAAAATGGCACAACTGGGAATCGAAACCACATTCTTTAGCTTCACAGTCCACAAGCACTACCACTGCGCCACTGAGGCTACACCTAAGGCAGTTGTTATTTGAACAAGTTATACATTCGGCGACCACAATGTACTAGCGATTATCGTGCTATATTAGATGTTTTATTTTATTGGACTGATTTGATGCTTATCCTTTTCCTCATTTTAGATTTTACACAGTCAGTGAAGCTATCGATTTAATTACTGCGTCGGATGTTGAAGATGATGATGCCAATATCATTATCTGCCCACCTGTAGTAAGGGAAGAGACGTATGAAGAATCTGGAGACCCCGATCATGAATATCTTAACCCCGACAATTTATCACGACAACAACTACTTGCTCGACCTGCCATAAATGAAAGGAGGAATCAGTGCAGTGATGATGATTATGATAGCGATGAAGATGTTCAAAAGAAAAACTTACTAGAAGAAAGTAATTGGGAAAAAAATACAGACATACCAATAAATGGCCGCCCATTATTTCCTGAAGTAAATATGACGCAATTAAAAAAAAGACTCCTTCAGAGTTGTTGAAACTTTTTATTGATGAAGACATTATTAGTGTTATCCAGAAGTTTTCTAGTCTTTACGCTGCACAAAAAGGTTATTCAAGACATGCAATGAACAAACATGAGTTTTATGTACTAATAGGAATTTTCATCTTATCAGGATATAATCGTGTACCCAGTAGAATACTCTATTGGCAGATGCAAGAGGATTGTCACAATGACTTGGTAGCTGATTCAATTAGAAAAAATTTATTCGAAGACATACTTCGATTTCTTCACTTTTCAGACAACACACATTTGGACGCCAATGACCGTCTTTCAAAACTATGTCCACTGATTACCCACCTCAACAAGAAGTTTTTAGAACATGTTCCAACTGAACAAAATGTATGTGGGGATGAAAGCATGATCGAGTATTATGGACACTGTAGCTTGAAGCAGTTCATTAGAGGTAAACCCATTCGGTATGGCTACAAATATTGGTGTCCCTAAATCATGCCCTCTCCCATCCAAGACGGTCCTGAAAAAGATGCCACATGGAACATCCAATGTTACTTATGACGAAGCAAACGAAATTGTAATTGTCAAATGGATGGACAATTCTCGTGTCGCTGTTGCCTCCAACTTTAGTTGTAAGCTGCCTCTATCATCAACTAAAAGGTTCAGTAAGAAATTGAAAGAACACATTCAGGTTGACCAACCATCCTGTATTGTAGATTACAACAATAAAATGGTAGGAACTGACAGGATGGATGAAAACATTGGAAAGTATAAGTAGAATCCATATCAAAAGCAGAAAATGGTATTGGTCTATCATGACTTGGTGTTTTGATGTGGCTATCTGCAATGGCTGGCAACTGCATTGAATGGCTGGTGGCCTCATGAGTCATCTTGAATTCCGGAGATCAATTGCTGTTCAATAACTCAAGCACCATGGAACACGGCCGCATCAAGGAAAACAAATGGGCGCTGTTTCTGTGGATAAAAGAGTTTCACAGGAAGTCTGACTTGATGGAGTGGGTCATTTTCTTACCAAAATTGACAATGGCAAACGAGTACGCTGTGCATCTCAATTCTGTTCATCCAGGCCTACAACCATTTGTGTAAAATGTTGTGTTGGACTATGTGTAAAGTGCTTCCAACCGTGGCATGATGAATAATGCTTTGTATTTCCTACATATTTGTCATCGAACTTGAAATTGAACCTCCTTGCATACTTGTCAAATTAGAATAATATGTATGTACATACACATAGTTTGACACTTATTTTTGTATCTGTGGTTACTTAGTACAAATGTACCTATGTACTATTTTGGTGTGTCTCATATTTAATATAGAACGATTTTACCGTATTTGACTGTGTATAACAAGTTGATTCATAAATAAACATGTTATTATATCCAAAAATTACTCTACCTATTCAAACAAACCAATATTAGTGAACTTTTTATTAGTCAGGTAGAATGTCCCGGTGGCATATAAATAGCACGGTCTGTAAAACCTAACTGGTTAAAATTAGAACAAAAGTTTCTATAAGGGTGACTTATGGCTGCAATATGTAATTGAAAAAAAAAAAATACATATATATTCATATTTTTTACTTCTTTTACTTCTTTTTTACTTTTTAATTTTTTTTCACAGAGCAAACTATTGTTAGGCTTACATCTGAAATAATTTTTTTAACGAATTGAGCTAAAATTGTTACCCATATTTGCTAAAAAAATCGTATAAATTTACTTAGTTTAGAATGTATTACCAATTTTAATTCGCCACTATTATGCTACCAACAGAAAACTTGCATAACAGATTTTACCCCAGACGATTGTATTGGTCGGTTAATAATAAATATTTCTCGTAAACCATAAAAGCTGCCATACTGAAATGTTATATTAATTTTAAAACATTCTAAGGAAATTATGGTTTCCTTTATTGGCAGATACTCCTAAAAGGTATAACTAATACATTTTTTAGCATTTAACACTATTTTTATGTTTTTGAAAATAAGTGTGGAAATTCAAAAAAAAACATTTCATAGTATGTGAGTGAATTTCACAGGTAATAAACGTACTTAATGATCTGTGACTTGACAATGACGTGATATTGACCTGAAACTTAAACATCTGTGAGATACATTCTAATATTAAAAACAAAAAAAGAGAATGGCTAACTTAATTTATTAATTTCATTATTTAATTTATACCCAGTAAACAACGGAGATAGATTACAACCTTTCGGGTGTATTCGACCTCTTTATTCAAATTAGTTTTAGTTATTTATTTGTCTCTAATTAATAAACCTATATTGGTATTTATTCTGATGGAGACAATCATGATATTATAACGTATATCAGAATTGGGGTACAAACTAACCATACCGTTTGGTTGCTACCATGAACACTTATATTAAATAATTGATACGGAAATTTAAAACGCAAACTATTATTTAGTGTTATAAAAATTATTAATATAAAAATATTTCTAAATACAGCATAATAACACATACAATTAATTAACGTGTATTTTTTGATTACATACAATATTTTTACAATTCCCTACAATAGGCCTATACAATATTTATGATCTGCAACATTGTTGGAGATATTATTAGCAACATTGGACACAAAAGTAGACGCATAAATCCGCACCCCAGAATTAGTATTATTCCCATTGAAGTTTGAAACTCACATGACAATTTTGTTTAAGTAAGTGAACTTATTTTATAATTAAAGATCTATGTATAATACAAATAAATATATTAGATTGCATATATAATTTCTATAGCTTTTAAACTATATATTAATATTAGATTTTAAAATTGACAACCTGTATAATTGACAGTATAGATCAAGCAGCATTCTGAAAATTAAGGGGTCAAAATGTTGTGCAAACGTAAAGAGATCAGAGCCCACTATTTTTTGTGTTTAATGCAGTCTAATGCATTTATTAATGTTATAATATAAAAACATATATTATTAAAGTAGAGCACACTTTTGTCTTTGAAGCAGGTGGGGACATACTAAAATCCTCCATCGTTATCCCAAACAATATAATCTAATTTTTTAGCCAAATATTGTTTCATGAAATATATATTTAAATTTGATCTCATTTTAAATATCAATTCTTATTCCTAATTTTCTTTGTTATTTATTTTTCGTATAATATTTAAAATTAACTCTTTGTTTATTGTTTGTTTGATCTTATTATTGCGTTAACTATTGAAACATCTATTATTTGAATTATTTCAAATAGATTATAATGATTTATTATGTGCATTTTATAATACAGTTCAACATTTTATTGAAATAGAAGTAAAGAGGTACCATGTACAAGTACTTGAGTATATATACGTATTTCATATACGTTATGTATGTTTTTTTGGTTGCATATATATAACCATGATCAAATTTCAAAATTTTTTATTTACAATAGACAATGTGTTTTTTTCATATATTGTCAAGCATTGTACATTTACGATATATTTATGTACGATGAAGTGATAATTGTGCGTGTATAGTTGACTAATACACACACATATATATATATATATTTATAATTGTTTGCTAATAGGTTATCACACCATTGTTTGCCATTTTATTAATAAGACTAATTATCTAGTTCACTGGGACTACTAGGCCTGTTAATCTATATAATCCTCCTTTCTCTAAGTTTTTGCATATACTATCCTATTTTATTACGTGTATACTGTATATTTTATACTTTTATATAAAATATTTTTTCTGTGTATATAGATGCCAAACTTAGTCTAAATTTTCATAAAATATAATATAGTAATTTAAACATAAAAAAACCTATTAACGAAAATTTTGTTATGAGCTAGCAATTTATAGTACTAGCATATTCGATTAATAGATTATTAAAAAAATTTACCACAAAATAATGAAACATTTAATCAATATGAATGATAAAATAATTAATGAACCTATAATATGAGCATAATATTTGTTTATGATTAATAAACATTATTTAACGAATTATTGGATTTATTATTACAAATACTATTTTATATATATACATATATTTTTTATATAAATGTTTATATTTAAATAAAGCATATATTAAAAAAAATAAGTTGAAACATATTAATGTAAAATGTTTTTTTTAAATAAATGATAACAATTAACTATTATAAAGGTTGTGACTTAAAACCGGAGGAATAAAAAAATATTTTTCAAGGTCGGCAATAAAACAAACAATGACAATTTAAAGAACATAAATAGTTCCAAAAAAAATGTTGTTATACAATGTTAAAATTAATTTTAATATCTGTGAGTGTAAGTGCAAATATTTATTTTAAAAATTTACTACACATTTATTATTTAATAATATATATAATTAAGAGCCACTAAATGTAAAATACTAAATTAATACGATAGTACCAAAAAAAGTTAATTAATTAAAATTGATTATAATTAATATTATTAGTTTATTTCATAATTATTTTTAATTTATACCTATATCGACCATTTTTATAACATTCAAAAATTTCTTTTATTTGTTTTTCTTAGCTACTTTGTATATGTTCAAATTTATGTTGTTTATCTTAGCTAGTGTTGCATGCGACCTTGAAAAATAGGTTACATTTCATTCGGTTTTTCCGTCGTCTCCGTCGCGTTGCCGTAGTTTAACGACTTCACGAATTGGTCGTCCCCGTCGTTCGGATTTAAGTTAACACATATGTATATAAAATTAGATGTAAAACAAAACTTTTAATGTAGACCAAGGAAATTATGTAGATTTACTTGTGTAGACGTAGCCTACATAGTAAAAATTAGAAATGTCTAGGTACATCCGATCTGATTCGACATTTGCGCAAATTTTATTCAATAAAAACTATATTATTTATATGAAAGCTTACGTTTTCAATGCCTATACTTTTTTAATATTTATTAATATCTTTTTAAATTTTAATGTTTATTTATTGTTCATAAATATTCAACATGTTCAAAACACTTAAAATGATGTTGATAATAAAGTTGTTTAATTATTTAGTTGTTTTGTTTGACAGAACAAAACAGACGTTAACATTTTTTGATTTTGGAGGGAGGGTTTCAGGGAAGTTTGAAATGATAATAAATATGCAACACAATACATAAATGAATAAACCAATACAACCTTCACTGTCAAATAAACCGCTATAAATAGATAAAATTTAATTTATGCTTAAATACGGGTGAAGATCAATATAAGGATCAATGCCTTGCGAGAGATAGAATTAAAAAAAGAATAATAAGAATAAAAGAATTTTAAAAAATAGAATAAAAAAAGTGAACCCAAAAGATTAAAAAAAACTACAAAAGGTAAACAATTAAAAATCCGATGTTGCACAGTAAACTGCAATTATAGTTCACATGTTTTCATGATATCTGTTGATTTTGAGTTATTTTGTCTTTGAGAATGCTTTCTATAATGCTAAGATGTGTCCTCTATATGACTGTAGTCAGGATTCTCGCGGTGAATAGTTCATCTGAGTGACTATTAAAAGATATTATAAAAAATATTTCTTTGAATTTGTCAACAAAAAATTATTATATTAACAAAGTATTGATTTATTTACCCATAAATTTATAAAGAGTGATTTATTTATTAATTTATTCTTGCATTTCATAGCATTTAAAAAAAACTATTTTGATAAATTATCGGAAACATAACATCTTATCACAATGCATCAAAACAGTGCAGAAATTAATAAAATGATAAGCAAAATGATCAGCCTTCAATTATAGAATATATTCGGTGGACTGTTTTTTTATCAGTATGTTTCAGACCCGAAACTAGGCTTGAGTCTACCGAAGGCAATATTGTCGGTGCGCTTTGAAAATAAGAAAACAACTGAGGCAAAAGAAAAATATTGCTTCTAACGAAAAATTATTTTGAGTCTAATTTTAAACATTGTATAATTGATATTAGAAGGCCTAAATTAAAAATTCTGATAAATACGCGCCTTTTTGAAAAGTTGCTTTTAGATAATTGTTAACTCTAGCTACTTACGGGCTTGAGTTTAGAAATATATCAAATAATGCAGAACATATACTTTTCACAAACAAGTTGATACATTTAAAACATTTTACAGTTTTAATACATATATGCACATGTACTACACACATCCCTACATAGAATACATACATAACGATTAACTGTTTAATAAATTAATATATATATATTAACAAGTAAATTGAAAATAAAAGAAAATCATTAAAATTGATTTCAATCATGAAATATGAGCATGCTCAAAGCTCATTCTTATTATTATGTTTAACATAATATATTATGTATGATGTATACATTCAAAAGTTTAAAAAGTAATAGCGACGCACACTATAGGTCAAAAATTAATTATGTCAATTGGTGGTGGCCTTAATAAATATATATTAATATCGCCTTGTTGTTAATTATAATACATTCATTCGTTCAGTTTCTCAACCAATCAAAATAGAATAAATTTATTATTTCTATTATACATATATAAGAGATTCATTCCATATATTCAATCTTAGGAAACTTATAGCGTCCTTTGGTTGTATCGTAAAAAAACGCATTTTACATAACTAGTTATATTATGAAAAATATATCATTCCATGCTGATCATAGCAATGACTCCAATGAAGACCTCTTCAGCGATTTGTATCAAGATATAACTGTAGTTCCCCCAGGAACTGCCTTTTACATTATATATTCATTGTCCGCGGCTCTGGGTATTGTAGGGAACCTTTTACTTCTCTACGCTGTCCGCAATCGTTTCGGACCTTTTGGCGAGCGGCACACGTTCACGTTTCTTGTCAAATTCATTTGCATTCTCGATTTGCTTCTCTCCGGCGCCATATTTATAGACGTTATTTTACTTAATCTGTCTATAAGTCTGAAAAATTATGACTATTTCGTCCATCCACGTAATGTTGTATTGACAATCGAGTCGTATGCTTTGTTACTGATTGCATTTGACCGGTATTTAGCTATAAAAAGACCGTTCAGTCAGACCTGGAACTGCCGCCTTGTCTACCGCATCTTCGGTGGGTTGATTGTTGTTACCGTTATATTTGATATCGCAAACTTGATACAAAAACATTGCTCATCATGTTCGTTCTATTTTCAAATCATATCACTATTCATTTACATTGGGGTGTATACGGCAATCTATTGCCTCATCATGGTTCTGACTTACACTACATATTTTCTCCTGTTTGTTGCATTTATGCAGTACACTCAAAGTAACACCCGCCGAGATCAACGAAGCTCGACTATCCGACTTCGAGAAGTCGATTCTCAATGCGACCCAGAAAATCCAGAAACTGATCAAGTGGTGCACAGAACACGATGGAACTATCGAAGTCGCCTGGCGCGAACTCTCTTTCTTATTACCTTTGTTTACAGTAGCAGCATGGTTCCTCACATTCTTGCCGGTTGGGAAATCATCCCGTTTCCTGGATATGTTATTTATCATCTATTCTACTTAAATGCTATTGCCAATCCGTTTATCTACATTTCTACTGATGCTCATTTCCGCAGAGACTTTGTGAAGCACTTTCAATCACCAAGGCCAGCTTCAATGAGAACAACAAGTAGGGTTGCATAAACGTGTAATATAATAAATTGTTGTATATTTATATATATAATTACGTTGCCGTTTTGAAGTGTTTTCTTAAATACCTATGAAGTTTGGAATTTTAATACTAAATGTCAGTTGTTAAAGTGTATATGAATAATTATCACTTGCACTTTATATAATTCTGCTACAGTTAATAGTACTTTATTATAATATATATTATAATATGTCACTGTTTATATGGTGTAATCCATATTATGATTCAACAACTAGTTCTCAAATTGAGTACCTATATATAAAAAAATCTTATTTTTAATCATTATTGATATTATATTATTTATTGTTCTGGCTGACTAGCTATCATCTATGTAACGTTAATATGTTAATCAAATCAAACTATTGTGTGACAAAACTACAGCGTCGTCTTTGTGTGTGACAACTATTTCAACTTTTTCATATTTTTGTGTTACATTGAATATAATGTTTTATTATAGTACATGTAGTTAACTTATTTAATTTAAAATACGTATTATACATTGATATATTTTGTATGATTTCATTTGTTCAAACATGTGCCCAGATATTTTAAATATCACGATTGATTAAATTCAACAAAAGCTTTAAACTACATTAGTTATGATCAAAATGTTGTATGTATTGTAAATATAACCAATTCAATCAGTTTTAGATATATTGTTCAATATTCATTATATTTGTTTGCTACCATGTCTCTGTATTTGAATTTCATATGTTGTGAAAACATGATTATTTATTTATATAAATATTGTATTGTATTATCCTATTTAAGATAAAATCGACGTACGTAATCATTGTTCGTGTGATGTATTACTAATAAAAATCATTATTTGTTTTCAAGTTTAAAGGTATTTAAAAATTTACACTTTTATTACACCCTAGACGAATTTGATTGGAAGTTGCTATAAAGAGTATTTTAATGTTTAATTACTTCATTTCAAATCGAAAGAAGTTTATCGGAAAAGAATACTTTCCAGTAATTACTACTGGTTTGTATCACACAAACATATTTAAAAAACAAACATATAAGTAAGAGATGCTTAGCCAAGACATCATTTACCCCTTTTTATAACAGGAATTACCTCACTGAATATTGGTACTAATATTGTATATATACTTATATTGGATATACTGGTACTAAGATATATTAAACTGAATTAAATCATTTTGTTTTTGTTTTGGACAACTTCTGGAGTCAGGCAGTTGGTGCGTTTACAAGATAATAGTGAGGATTCTGGTTCGATAGTTTGTGTGTTACTAATGAGTTTCATAAAGAGCGGAGCAGTTCTAGCATTTGGGTATGTAATTATTGGCAAAATGTGATTAATGTTTTCAATTCTGTCTAATTATTCAGTACGTACTCAATAATCAAGTGATCCCAGTCATAAAAGTGTAAAATTGATATTCTAACTAAGAATTTTATATATATATATTATAATTATTTATGTTTGTAATATGTCCGCGTGATACGAATCTGTGAAAATGGCTGTAAGGTCCTCCTAGTCAATCAACCGAGCTCCGAGCAGTCAAGCTATACAGTCGAGATGGCCTCAGCTCGATACTTTTGCAAGTTACTAATGAACTTTATGTAAAGTGATTGTTTAAATGATTAAATTATTTAAACTGGTGATCTGAATCAAGAAAAGATAAAATTATATTTAGCATCGTATTGGTTTTTTGTTTTATAAAAATAGATTAACAAATACTAAATTAAATAAAACAAAAAAGAGTATGTAATTAAATAAAACAATATGTGCGAGTGAACTGCACGATTAGTATAAGTAAAACTATTGTAGGGCTACCAATTGAGAATATCCGTTCAATGAATTATCAACGTTAATAGTGAAATATTTTACTTGTACCAAATTTTCCCAAGATTCATCCCCAGAGACATATATATAATGTTAAAGTGTAGGTCTTGTCAAAATAAAAACGTGATATTTGCGTAAGTCAATATATGATCTACTTCAGAAGCTATAACCTGCTTTATTATTTGATCTACAGATTCATCCACATATTTACTTTAAAAACGACGTAGAAACAAATTTGGTGAAAAAATGTAGGTCTCGACAAAAACTAGATGGCTTTTTTTCTTTAGTAGATATTTGACCTACTTCTAACACTATATTTTACTTTAGTATTTTATCCACAGATGTATACCCAGACTCACTTTAACAACAGAACATAGTACAAAAACAAATTAGATGTCAAAATATAGGTCTTGTCAAAAAAAGTTTCTTTGCGTAAGCCGAGATATTTGACCTACTTTAGTATTTTATCAACATATTTTTCTCTGTACGATGTTTCGTTCTTAAATTGAATATAGAGATAAATCTGTGGATAACATATTAAATTAGGACATTGCTGCGGAAGTAGGTAAATTATCGACTACTGCAAACAAATTTTTTTTTACGAGACCTACATTTTGACACCAAATTTGTCTCTGTACGATGTTCCGGAAAGTTTGATTACCTATTGAATCTCTGAAAGAATAGTAAATATTTTAAAATAACATATAAAGATAACTATTACCATTATCTAACGTTAAATAAAATTTCTGAAGAATATTAATTTATCGATCTGGAAGAGGTTTAAAAACAGAGGACCGCAACTGAAAATAGCGCACTTTCTTAAAATCAAATATAGAAAACTAGATTTTTATCTAATATTTATTTAATGATGATATGTATTAGTAACTATACATTATCAAAATTTAACTTTAAAATGTTTGTAACAAAACAAAAACTGTAAATTAAATATCACATGTACGTTGATAACATGTATAATGTGTTAACCGAAAATCATTCTACGATACTTTATGAAACGATAGAGTTATGACATAAATAACAGATTCGGATTTAAGTAAAAGTGTACGATGTCGATGAATATTGAATATGTTCAAAGCGTGGACCTGAGATATGTATTTATACGCCACATGGTTGTGAAGGATATTTCATTTTGAAAATTTGTAACTGGATTTACTAGAATTAATTTTAAAAGCTTTATTAACTCAGACATGGAGATGTGAAGTTGAGATGTAATCAAACAATATTCCTGATTTCTGTAAACTAAAATTTATAGGAAATAAGAATAAGAATAATCTTATAATTCTCTGTATTACACATTTCCTTAATAAATCTGTAAGTCAAGAGAATTTAGATGCAGATTACTTTAACAACTGTGACTTTTTCTTCTTAACTCTGTCTCTATTAATTAAAATTTAAATTAAAACTATGGGAATTACATCATCTTATCTTTTTTTTAAATATTAGAACACTTTACACTTATTCAACAATGGTAGATTTATTTAAAATAAGGGCAACCATTCCCAAAAAGAGCACTGACTTTAATTTCAAAACATAACTGGGGGGAGGAGCTTTGGTCACTCGAACAGCCCTGTTCTTTGGTCCCTGTAATTATCTGAAAAACTAAATTATTTATTAATATATTTGTAAATTAATATTGTGTATTTGCATGCAAATTAAGAAATATTATTTAAAAATATAATGAAAATAAAAACTAAATAATAATGATATTTATGATATATAAAATAATTATAAATAATGATATATTACATATTAATAGATTATATTATAAATTTATCGGTTGTGGTAGTAAAAAATATTTAAAAGATACTAAATATATTTTTACACGAGCTAATTTGAAGTTTGAAAGTGCTGGAAATGCATGTAAATTTCTTTGAAAAGTTAATATATCAAGATAAACAGTTTCTTCAACTAGCTAATTATGGGACTAGCTATAGATCTAACAACAAATTTTCCCATTTTTTACAATTTAAGTATATTCATTAAGTTTAATTATTGTATTAATTATTGTATACATATTAAAATTAAAATTATTTTATTTATAAATATATAAATATAGTAGGGCCTAATATATATATATATATTTACAAAAGGTGATTAATAATTTTCTGGAAATTTAAAAAAGTTCTATGACTATAATATTTACATGTATAGATTTAAAATTTCCCAAAAAATTAAATTCGAGGTTATTGCGTATACAATAGATAATTAGAGTGAATAGACTAAATAAAAAATTTAAACAAAATCTATAAAATAAAGAGTCTTCCATCAGCCTCCATAAATAGTTGTATACATTTAGGAAAATCATGGAATGTAAACCTGAACATTTCAAGTGGAATATCTTTCATTTCCAGCTTGATTCTGGCCTAAAAATGCTGCTAATGAGGGGGAAATGATTACTTCTGGTATATAAACATAATATGAAAAATAATAACAGAAGAAATTATGGGCAATCATATCTGACGACCTTATTGGACATTCTATCGGACCTCATCGACAAATCAACCTTTCCGCGAAATGTTCATCCGAAAACCTATTGATATGATAATCCAACATGTTGAAAGAAAAGTTATTAATGTCGATTGAAGTATGGTAGTATCTTATCAACAAAAAAGTGATTATAACGATCACTGTTCATTTTACGAGCCGACCTGAGTAACTAATACTCGCCCAGACATTTAAAGAAGGGGTCATGCCAGTATTGAATATTAGTGGACCAATAGTGGACACTATGCTTGGTTACCTTTTTCTTCAAATTAAAAATGAATTTTACGAATGAAGGATGGATATGGTTGAAACTGACATAGTCTTACATAACTGCATTTTCCTATCGTCATCTGCATTACAAATTTACTTACAATATTCAGGCTTATAAGTATGCATTTTTTATTTTTTCAAATTGCGAAATATCGTGGATTGCAATACACCCTGCTGTGGCCTATGCTATGCTAAAGAACCAGTTTCCAAGAGTTTGCCTTTCCAACCCCTGAGTGCTGATTAACTTGCACCGTCATTCCCATATTAATTAAAAATTTATTCATTCTAAATTACCCAACATAATAAACCATATACATGTAGATGGACTACATCTCAAAAGAAAAAGAGAGTGATCCACTTGTCCGGACTATTGGAATAAAATGAAATTAAATATTCTTCGGACAAAAACAATAATATTTTATTTTATTTTATTTTATTTTAATAAACCATGTTGTAACCTAAAACTTTTTTGTTGTGCTGTGTTCTATCATGCTAACGCTTCTGACTGATATAACATCTGCAGATTCACATTTGATAAATTTTAATTTATATCGATAAATGTGTGATATAGTCATAAACAAATTACTATGTGCATAAGGTATGTTCCAGAAATTAAGATAATTATTAACTTATATATAAATATATAAATATAAACATATATATATATAGATAATAAATAAGTGAATTTTTGTTAAAATGAGACGATAAAAAATGATAATCATGATAAAACAATGAAAATGAAATCAATATTGCCGGGAAATTCTTCTATATATATATAGACAGTGCACATAGATGTTAAAAAATATACAAAATAAGAATTTAACTAGGTGCCAAACTGAAAACTAGCATATGTTTTGCAAGAAACATTTTAGCTGCTGGTTAGTTTAATTAAATTGTAATATAAACAACATTTCATTGGAATATCATTAATGTTTATCGTTATTATCGGACATCTCTTTCATAAAAATTATGTCTTATTTATAACATGTTCTACCATCTAAAAAAATGTATAATTGTAATTAAATTAAATTTATATTATTATTATACTGTTATTATATTAAAATTAAAATAAACGTATTATAATAAATAATAACACAAGCAGCGTTTATATATAGAATACATACTAAATTTAAAAAATTACGAAAACATTTTTGAGAATACCATATTTTTTCACCTATAAACAAAACCTATTTTTGTTCCAGTTTCTAAAAGTTGCAATAGAAAAGTGGATAAACTCCACAAATGCCATGAAGATCGACTAGCGGATTAGAAACTGTCCATCTCTTCTGCGCATTGCGTGTCAATATGTTTTGTTTGTTTGATTATTTCTACGTACCAAGAGCATTTCTTTTGTTAGATCACTAATGCAGATCTATTGTGTTAAGTCCGAGAAAATGGACGCAACTTGTTCGGCAGTGTTCCACAGCGGCGCAAAAGTTAAGAATTGAACACAAGTAAGAATTGCAAGGCAAGTTGATTGGTTTCATTCGATTCCATAAAAGTTCTCTTTAAAGGATGAGAATCAAAACACAAGTTTCCTGTTGGTAGTGGAAGCTAATATAAAAGTTCCAATTTCGTTGAAGAATAGGCAAACTCATTAAACTTATTAAATATTTATTAAACAATTATTCATTACAGATACGGTATAACTTAAATTAAAATTACAGTAAATTAAATCAGCCAACTTTTGATTGTGATCTTGATACTTTGAAAGAATTATATATTTCAGTTTTATTTAAAATAATAGTTTTTTTATGTTTAGTATAACAATTATGTGCGTTTCAAAATATTACCAATCTTTGAAAAATTATTTATGCAACTATTTATGACTTTAGAAATTGACTGTTTTATGTTATTGATTGTAATTGAACATTTTATGAATATTTAATTTAAAAAATAATTTCATTTTCAGCAGAATCATAATAATATTTTAGTTTTAATATTCAAAAATAATTACTAATGAAAATAATGAAAATAATAAAAATTGGAACAGTTGTTGAAATATAAAACTTTACCTATAAGCTTAGTTGATGTAAACAAAATCATCAAACATATAACAAACAACAATATAATATGGCATTTCAGATAGACTCTCATACATTAATATATGAAAATTATAAAATTTTAAAGAAGAGCAATTAATTAAAAGATTTTTTGATCATAAGAACTCTTTCTCAAATGAAATCTAAAATGGAAACTAATTAAAAAATGTTGCATTCAAAAAATACTATTTTCTTTGAAACATTTGTATTACAACACAAACATTGATCATAGTATACATTCTTTCCATTTACTTTCTGACAGCATTTTATTCAGTCTATTGTTAGCGGCATACAATGAGTGTTATTTATTATCTATATTGGCAGAGTATAAAAGGTTTTCTATTATTGAATTTATATTATAATCGCCCGTTTTGAATGAAACCGTCTTTTGTTATTTGAGATAAAGTCAATATGAGATTCTTACGCTCATAAAACCTTTAAATTAATTTCTTTTCATAGTAATTAGTATTAATATTAAAGTATGAGAATAGCTGTAATGCCATATTTATTATACTTTTGATGATGTTGTTAACATTAATGTTACTAGTTGTTTTTGCTTGAAACACCTTAGGTTTTTTTGAAGTTATATCAGAAAAAATATTGCAAAATTGCATCTTCTCTATTTTATAAATTCAAACATGTCACTAGGTGTTCTATTTTTCAATTAAGTACAATAAATAATAGTTGTATCAACTATTACAGAGTGTTAAAGAAAAAGGTGGTCCCAGTTTTCATTCTTGTATTGAAATTTAATTTTTCAACATATATAGGGCATATATATATTTAATTATTTTATATTATAGGAAATTTAAAAAAATTACCCATATAAAAAAATGAAATGTTTTAATTAATTAAAAAACAAATTATAGTGGAGAAATGCATTTATAACTAAGAAGTACGTAGGAAGTACATAGGAAGTACATATATAGTATGATCACTATTGTATTTGTTTAAATTCATGACAGTTTTCTCCATTTGACACATTCTTGTAATATAGCCTCTTGCATAAATGATATTGTTATGTATCGACATGTATGCACTGTATGACCTTTATGAAATGTATATCAGTTGTTACGTAACTTTATATTGTTAGTTAAGTTTGATATTGATTATTCTCGATGATTATGTACAGGCATCCTTATAAGAGCTTTAATAGAGAGAATGAAGACACAACCCGTATACGAGTGCTTGGATAATACACGTTCTTAAATGACTTCCTTTATTTCTTTCTACTAAGCCCCAAAATATAACATGGCGACAGGAAAAACAATTGGCGAAATGCCATTACAATATCCCGATGTTGAACAATATTTTAAACGTCTTCAATTTTCACTTATCGCTACGGATAAAGTCAACTTAGGAAAGGCGGTGCTATTGTCATCATGTGGACAAACAGCATTTGGGCTAATTGAAACTTTAATTGCACCCTCCGACGTCACAAACGATGAAGTGTCATTTGAAAATATCCGTACTACAGTTCTCGCGCATTTACGGCCTAAGAGAATTTTGCATTATGAGAGACATTTAATGCATACAATGTTACAAGATTCCGACTCAATTCCTACGTACGTCCAACGTCTAAAAGATCAAGCCAATAGATGCGATCTTGGAACTTTGCGTAATGGTCTAATCTTATCTCAGTTTATTTTCGGCATAAAATCAACCGAGTTACGTCGAAAATTGCTCGCATTGCCGGAATTATCATTAGACGATGCCGTGCAACAGGCCTTGACAAACGAAACAGTTTCAACTGCGTCCGCTCAAGCAGATGTGTGTGTGTCTGCGCTAAACTTAAATCGTCTTTCCGCAGGTAGCAACGTTGCTGTCGCTGCGAATCGTCGTTTCGTTCCAAGTCATAAACAAAACCCGTCACAACAAAGTAAATGCCTCAGCTGCGGCAGCTCTTCGCACAAGCGCTTCGAGTGTAGATTTCGGCAGGCTACTTGTCGGAATTGCGGCCGACAAGGTCATATCTCAACCGCGTGTCATTCAACTGTGGCAAACTCACTGTCAGCTAATACCGGCGGAAAAGACAACGACGACGAATCGGTCTGTTTAACTGTGTCAAAAAGTCAAAACAAACTCTGGTTTGAACAATGTCAAGTCGGCGGAACGGTGGTAAATTTTCTAGTTGATACCGGCAGTCAAGTAACGATTCTACCACTCGCGCTCGCAAAGAAAGCAGTTCTTCCAATTACATCACCGTCGCCCACCTCCCAAGTTTTACGCGCTTATGGCGGTGCACAAGTGGATATCTACGGTGAGGTATTGCAAGCCACTATTGCCCTCCGAGGAAACTCTCATCAAGGAGACATACTCGTGTCAGCAAGTGATTCTAGACCTATATTAGGCATGGATTTTTTACCCGCTCTGCAACTGGTTAAAGAATGCATTCCGCTAGCTCGTTCAAACGCGGGATTCGTAGCTAGTTTTCGCCTAAAAAAGGATGCGTCTTATGATGGTATGTGCTATCCCGCCAGAAGCCTTCCGTTTTCTATGAAAACTATGGTCGAGTCGGAGCTCAATCGATTGAGTTCGGAGGGGATCATATATCCAGTCTCTTGCCCAACAATGTCTGCACCGATTGTCCCAGTGGTTAAACAAACGGGAGCTCGGAGACCCATACGAATATGTGGTGACTATTCATTAACGCTGAACCGTTTAATAGATCGAGACTCTTATACTTTACCGCGAATGGAAGAAATTCTGAACAAAATCAATGGCGCTGTTTTATATACGGTTCTTGATCTAGAAGATGCCTATCTTCAGGTGTCTCTTGACGAAGGAAGTCAAAGGATGACCTGTATATCCACTCACTTAGGTCATTTTGCCTATACCAAAATGCAATTCGGAATATCCGCCGCTCCGCTTATATTTCAAGAAGCTATTGACACCGTGCTCAAAGACATTCCCTACGTCGCTTCATACCAAGACGACATAATCATCGGGGCCCCTTCAAAGGCAAAGCATGATGAAACCTTGCGTCTCGTAAAAGAAAGACTCGCTACTCATCATTTTAAAATAAACGTCGACAAATGTCAGATAGAACAAAAACAAGTCAAATTTCTCGGTTTCGTTTTGAGTAATGGTAAACTCCTCCCTGATCCCAACAGAGTTGTCTCCCTTACGCAGATACCTCTACCTCAAAACAAAGACCAGCTGCGGAGTCTACTTGGAAGCCTCAGACATTATGGTTGCTTTTGTCCTAACTTTTCCCAGATTGCACGTCCATTGTATAATTTGTTAAAACGGGACGTACGCTGGGTATGGAACACATCACAT
>JAUZND010024563.1:0-24451 GCA_034780555.1 Coelogynopora nodosa | reverse complement strand
GGGGGTATGGTCTATTTTTAGCCATGACTCATGAATCTATTTATAAGTGTGGTCGAATCCACTCTTCCTATACTACTTTATGTAATAACATTTGTTTTATATTATAATATGTTTGTATGTAAGTTTAATTCAGATAATACACTCTATAATGCTGAAATATTTCATTTTAGTTTGGCTATGTTCTCCCTGGCATCGAAGCTGTTGGCTAGTGTTCATCAAGCGGCCCGATTGTCAGCACCAGCAACTCTACTGAGCCATCAGCCCTTCAGGTAAGTCACAATGCGAGCAACTTGTTAAATCAACTTATTTCCAATACTGTTTTTGTAAGACATGTTTCGAAGATTATATTGTACTCTAGTCGCTTCTTCTTTTTGTATTCCCAATAATTTGAATTCCTAAAGAAAACGTAAAATTATATATTCAAAATGAGAAATTGATAATGAAAACCATTATTTTGAAAAATTACTTAAATAAGAAAGTGATAATTTTTCGAAGTAGAGAACAGAGTTATTATCTGTTTTATAATAACATAAAACCTGCAATAATGTTTACGCGTTTACATTTTATTACATATTATTTTGATGCATTATTACAAGGAAACCACACCTGACGTGTTTTACTCCAGGAAGTGTAGAAAAAGTTATCGAATTTTCTCAGGTGTCTTATTAGAAAAATCACCAACAAGGTATAAACATATGGTATGAATTAGTTTTTGCATGTACCGTTTTTACTTGAACGGAATCATTGTCAGCAGTCACTTTCTGGAAGGTCAGGAAGAAAACTTTAATTGTTATGGTTAGTATTTAAATGAATGCAAAATATTCCCCATATATTTGATAATAATTTTATTAAATCTATTTATTCTTGTGAAAAACTCATGTTTTGTTTCTTGTAACTCTTGTTTGTCTTGTTTGCCCTGCACCCCCCCCCCCCCCCCCCTACAGCGCCATGGCCGTCTCCCCCCACCTATCACAACCGCCCGCCTCCTCCCAGCGTGTCTTGCCCGCCGACTCGGTCCCCCGACGCTACGTGCGCAGCAAGGAGATCAAGCGGTACTTCGCAGAGGACGGGACCAATGACCCGCCGGTCGAGGAGGTGCTCAAGAGGTTCATGCGGCTCAGATGGGGCGTCTACATCCACGCCATACCCGGGCGTCACAAGCATTTATACCGGTGGGTCGCACACTGTTCTCAACAGTGTCGAGGGAATATGATCGAATATTATAGAATATCTCGAAAGAGTTGTGAAACTAGCATAATGATTTTGTTCCTCTTTTTATTATTGTGTTACTTTTGTATCATAATTGTATATTTGATACCAAATGAGACGAATTACTGCAACTTACGTTTTGCAATTTTATTTCCTTGCTAAATCCACGCAAGCCATGTTTTTATCATATCAGTGGAGGGAAGATTGTTTATAGATTCTGGAGTCTATTGGGGAATTCAGATGAACCTTACAAATAGTACAAGAATTAAACAAAAAATTACCTCTGGAAAATTCTTGAGCAGTAGATGAGAAAAAGTGTTGCCGCAATCATTTTGAATCGCTACAAAAAGTTACTCATTCTACAGAGTAAATCAATTTAAAAAATCCGCTTTTTGAAAAAGTCAAGTGGGTATTTTAACTTTTTAAAAGGTACCATATTGATGATGTACTTGAATTTTTAATTATAAACATAAAAATTCATATAAAAATTTAATATTATTATAATTTTTTAATATTTGCTAAGACATTGGTGACAATAGTCAGGGCAGCGTATGCAGTGGCGGCCTTTCTTTCTGCCAATTAACGTCATAAATTCCAAAATGTAAATATTTTGTTTAAATTGGTGTGTTAATGAATATTTTACTTTTAATACTCCAGCTTTGAAGTAGGTACTCTTGTTAATAAATACACTTCTAAATTCTTAAATTTGTACTTGATTTTTAGGGGAATTGCACTTGATTTTTTTCGGGGATATGGTGTGAACACCGGCCTGTCCTGATATATTTTCCTGAAGACCACTCTCCCCACCTTCTCTGTCGGTAGGAAGCAGGACCAGCACAAGGAACGACTGAAACAGCACGTGATGACCGACCGCAACAGCTCCTTCCTCTACGACAACATGTTGAACAAGCAATGGCGTCAGCCCAAGTTCTACCCGGAGGACCCCTACGAGCCCTATCACACACGCACCGGGGTGCCCTGGGACTATGGCAACAGGAAGCGGAGGTTCTATCCTTAACTCAACTCCTGTGTACTGTATTGTCTTGTCTGTTTATCGTGTTACAATATATACCTCCTACTTGTCGTGAAAAGAAAGGGTTGTTCTTGTTGTTTTCGATTTGGGACACTTGTGGTTTCGATTGAAGGGGATCGGTTAATTAGATTGTGATTTGTTTTAAATTTATTGCAGTAATTGGCGTATGCTTCGAGAAGGGTGCAAATTTGTTTTTTTTAGTAATGCTTTTCTTATATTTTTGGTTGTGTATGTATCCCGTAATACCATCCAAGGAGTAATTCCGTTCATAAACCATCATAATGTATGGTCTTAGTTTCTCGAAAAAAGGAAACTATCATTCTTGTTGCGTTGGTTAATTGTGAACTCTTATATATCAGTGAGTTGTCGAAAAGGAGTGGAACCTCTAACAAAATGTTTTTAATAACGCAAAGAACTTCATCATACGCAAGTTTTCATATTAAATATTGAACATCGTCTTGTTCATTTTTAGGAACGACCTTTCATCTTAAAAACAGAATAATCGCTTGGACATATTTTTTCGTAATGAAAGTAAATATATTTTCTGAGTCGAATCTAATGTATTTAGTAGTTTACTTTTCATTTTTGAGCTACAAAATATTCTGCTCAGCATAAAAAAGACCGGTAAAAGCGCTGAATATCGAGTAAACTATCAAAATATTGCTAATAAAAATTGTTTGATATAATCCCCCTTAAAAGTCAAATCCCCCTATGGTATCAAGTACGCAAATACATAAATCTGAAATTTATAATGAGTGTATCATACTTAAGTCCTAAAATGATGTATTTAAAGAATACTATGAGCCTCGGTACGCCCTACCCCTCTGGAATAGTGCCTGTGGCAACATTAAAAACTAGATTTTCAATCATGTTAAAACACAAATTGTTATATATGTATATCTGCTTTTGTAACTTTTACTGCGTAAATTTATCTAAACTGTATACATTTTGTAAACAAAAATTTTAAATATCACTTATGCAACCTGCGTTCATAATAATATATTATGATGAGAATTAGCTAATACTAGTTTTTCTCTTGAATCTTACGGGTATATCTATGTGAGACACCCTGTATATAGGTATCTTATTAAAAATATAATATTTTTTTGTATTAAATTTTATATAATTGCCAACGCTACATTTTCGTTAATGTGTTGTTAAAATAATACACCTTAAACTGATTTAATTAAAAAAACATCTACATTTATATAGTTGGGTATATTTATATTATGCTTCTTATAATTTTAATGTTTATTTAAACTGAAATGTTATATATTGTTATCAAAATCAGGAGATTATTTCCATTTATTACCATTATTACCGTTAATTACCATTTCAGAATATCAATCAATTGTTAACCTATACGCATCTTAAAAGAAAATTTCCTTTTTATAAAAATCTTTTTGTGGATAAGATATTAAACATTTAATGAACATTCGTCGTTCAAAATTTAAAAAATAATTAGTTCATAAATTAAAAGCATAAAAATGTAATATATAAATTCATTTACATATAAATTTAGTAATTTAATTTTATAATATACGTATTTTTCAGTCTTATTTATAAATATTGAATATCATTGTAAATCCGTAAATATTTATATAAAATTAATTATACAAAATATGTTGGTAATTAACTTAATATTAATTTAAATAAAACCAAATGGTTATATAAAAATTCACAAATACATATACTACCGTACCTACTTTATAGTTTGTAAGTAGTATTATACCATTTATAATATTTTTTGTTTTCTACTTTTAATAAATCTACAGCGCTTTGCTCAACATTTACACATATAGGATATGCGCAATAGCGATGTATACGTTTTAGTACATTGGAGAGGAAATGGGTAATAAATATATCAATCAAACTTGTAATATTTGAAATAATATATAATGTCTTAAATATATGCAATACTTTAATTTAAACGAAAACATTTACTATTTTACTTATCGATTTATTCTATTCGATCTATTATTTCATATTTTAAACAATTATAGTTTCCAGGTAATGTTTCTAACTATAATACAAATAAATATAGTTCAAATACTCATTGATAAATTGACATTGTTAAATATTTGTTTTACAAAATTGTTTTGATATACTTTTGAATCACTTCAATATTTTCTAAATAAGTTATATTTCAAAATACTAAATCCTAATAAAGTAGCTTGTAGCTAATAAAAAAATAAGCTAACATAATATAATTTTGTTGCATGATTTTAGTGTTCAATTTTAATTAATTTAATTATCTTAAAAATTGGTTGAATCCTACTTTGGTTACGTATCAAATAAAAATAAGAGTATTTGATTTGATGATGTGAGAAAGTAATCCGCAGAAAATATGTGCAACAAACTAAACGTCAAGTGTATATAGTCTCAATATTGGACAAAAATTTTATATTTATTTTTACTAATGTATTCTTTTAACGATATATTCATTACAACCGGTGGATGATAATGACGTCAGCAATATAAATCTACTTGTTTATTATTTTAATGTAATTGTAAACCACAAATCCACTACTATTTTAAATTATCCAAGTTTATATATATATAGTTTTACTGTAACAATTATACGAAAAAATTATAGCATTTTAGCCCAAACAAAATAATAGGTTTACATCATTTTTTACATTATCATGATTTTATTAAATTATATAAACATGTCACTATATAACGCCATTTTTCTGTTTAACTTTTTTCACATATGTGTGAAAAAGAGAATAAACAATGTCAATGAGTGAATCAAAATGCAGAATTTAATGTAACAACTACGTAATAATATAGAGAATGACATAGAAATAAACCAAGGTGCATTATATAAACTTGTATTGTACAATTGTTCTGAAGACAGGTCCATCACTATTTTCTAGACGTAAAAGAAACTAAATAATACGGAATTGAAGTGTACGTTGGACACCTCTTTCATAATATAGTTAAAGTTGTCTACAGGAAGGTAAAAGCGAAAAGAGAGATATATATATACTCTACTAAATATAAATTAATATAAAATAATATGTACATAATGTTTGTTAACAATTACTTTATATACAACAACTGCCATTACATACAAAAGATTATTTTCTCGACACTACAAATACAACTTATTATTTGCTTTATAAAAACAATTAGTAGCTAAAAACCGTGTCTGAGTATGCCATTATAAATATGGAAAGCATTGGCAAGTTAATCATGAAATAATATTGATGTATGTGTCTTTGGTATATATAGAAGTGTTTTATTATAAAATAATTAATTTTCTATACGGTAACTGCAACAAAAATTATGTTCAATGTAAAGAGAATATTGTCAAAAAGATATACAATGAATGAGATCAAGGAAAGCGTTGTATTGAGTAATTTACTATATATAGGCACAATACAAACCTTACAAACTATAATTAACAAATAAAATTCAAACTATCTTTGGTCATACATTATAATCTTTGGCTTATTTAGATGGATTTTAAAGCTTATTATATAAAACAAAATGTTTACATACCATGATGGACGGAAGTAATATACAGAAATATTATACTGTTATAGAACCAATATTATTCAATCAATATATAATAAACTTAATTGTTTAATTCACATAAGGTAGACAAATGTCTCAAACTAAAATTTAGATTTTTTTGTTGGAATTAAAAATAAAACATTTAAGGCTTTCCATACATTGAGTATTCAAGCATACAATTTACATTTACAAATGTTAAAAAGTAAATTACGTACTCGGGCAATACATATAATTTGGAAGATAATTGTTCAAAATTAAATTTGATTTACTCTACATGTATTAACCATTAAAACAAATATGAACAGTTTTTTGCACAACCAAAAAAGTAAATTTGATGCTATATTGTCAATGCATTCAAAATAGTTTAGATCAAGAAGAAGGTTTTCTACTTGTGCAGGTCCAAGGCCCGAGTGCCCTGGAAGGAGGCGACTGATGCCTCCTGTTTTATTCCCCTGTTTATCGATAGGTCCTCACCCCCCTCCATATCAGGCTGGACAACCGAGTCGAACAACCTGGAGGGCATTGAGACGCGCTCCCGCTTCATCTCCTCCTGCAGCTTGGTCGAGGTGGGCGACACTCGCATCTTGCCAAGCCCCGCCGGCGACCCCGTGTGCCCCGGGACCACGGTCTTGAACATGCCCGACTGAAGGACCAGCCGACCCTGCAGCAGCGGCTTGACGTAGCGCCGGCGAGCGTTGATGAACCAATTATTGACGGTGGTTCTGGACAGCCCGGTGTCGAGGGCCAGCCGAAGTTTCTCCTCCTCTGAGGGGTAGGGTTCCTTGAGGTGGTCCACGATCCAGTTGAAGAGCTTCCTCCGGGCGGAGAAGGGCAGGTTAGTTCTGCTGAGCCCGGAGGCACGTCGCATGCTAAACAAAGTGGGGGTTTTGCCGTCCTCTGAGTCGGGAGGGGGAGCCATGTGCGATGAGGCGTCCTGATCACCGCTATAGTGCGAGGTGGGGCTCTTAGCGTCGTCTGCAATAGAGGGAGGAATATCAATAATTTTCTATAATTTAAAGTGATATGTGTTGTCTATTAGCTGATAGCACTTTGGTAATCAATATGTAGGACAGTCAGGGAGCACCTGGCATTGACCACCGTGCGTATAACTGATGTTGTCAATCTCATTCATAACTGATAGACAGGCCAACTATTAACTAATAAACCTGCTCCGTTAAGTATTAAAGTAAGTAAGCTGTGGTCAATTCTACCCCACGCATATACACACCCAGTCCTTGTACAATTTCTCTTTCGCTAGTTCATTGAAGGTCCGAGTGAGCCACTTGATCAGACTCCCTCCTGTCAAATCGTCCAAGTGCCAATAAGCCTGGGCAAGAGTCCTGCCTCAAGAGGCCAAATGTCGTGTCAGCTCGCAGCATTAGGACCTGTCACGTTTCCTAAACGGGTGGAGCACTCGTCTCTCAACTCCTTGATTCGCTTTAAGGGTCCACTTGACAGAACGTTGAGCGAGTCAATAGCCTGCCTGTAACTCCTGAGCACACGGATCGCTTGCCTCTCATACCAGCTGACATTGTTGAGAGCAAAGACAAGGACAGTCAGGAGCTGCCTGCCTTGCTCATACACGGAAGTTCAACCAATCTCTCTCTCTCTCTATCTTTCTCTCTCTCTTCACTCTCACTCTTTTTATGTTTTTTCTAATTTCTGATACTGTCTTCTTGTTGGTATGTATTATTTTCTGTACACTCAAATAATATCTTTTTTCTAAACGGATTACGGAATTGAAATATCAAAAAAGTTATTTTTAATAAAAATTATGTAGATGTTTTTTATCTAAAATGATTATCTAACGGTGAGATAAGGGTAAAATTGGTATTTTATAAAATAAGTCAGTTTAATTTAATTTAATCCGCTTAACCTAATTCCTACATACAATTTACTTGTTTGATGACTGTATGGTTTCTTTATAATTAAATAGTATTATTAACAAATATTTTAAAATTATTGTTTATCATGAAAAAGGCACTTTTCATCGTTTCATTTAAAATGTTTTTTTAAAAGAAGTCTTTGCGAGAAAACTTTAGAAAATAATCGAATCGATGTATATAAAATTATTTTTAATGAGTTTCTTTATTTTGTAAAAGAAAAATTAATAATATAAGAAAACTGGCACAACGCATTATGATTTCCAGTATACAAATGGGACAAAAGTCAGTGGTCATATTTGTAAATGAATGAAATATTGAATATCATACAAAGTGCGCATAAAATCATGGTAGTCATATACTAAAAGTGCACATGTTCTGCACATTTTATCTCTTTAGAAATTGTATCGAGTTGACTTCGAGGAAAATAATTAAGAGCATCTGGTCATTTTTAAAACTGTATTTCAAAAACGATATTGAGTACTTAACATGAAATCTGTACCACAATTCCAGAATAATCCCTCAAAATATTATGTTAATAAGATGATAAGCATATAGTAAACAATAGGTAACACACATTGACAACATGTATTATACTACTTTATTTTCAAATTATTGTTATCAAAGATTAACAACAACTTATAAAACAGACACGGTTTTCAAATTGTGTTAAAAATTTTAAGGCCTATACTGCCTATACTGCCTATACTGCCGATATAAACATTTGGGATCGAAATAATGCAAACTATTACAGATTATAATTTAACACAAAAATTACTTTTATATTGTTTAGTAATACTCAGTTTTTATCACAATTAAAACAAATTTATTAATTTAATATATATATATATATATTCAACGTATACATAAAATTAAAAAGTTGGGGGAATTTTTTTTTAACACATTATTAGAATTAATATAGATTAGACAAATACCAAAATAACATTTAAAAACTTTTACTGTAAATTATAAGTCAACTGTCCCGATAATACAAAATCCCCAACATTATTACCGAATTTTGTTGTATATTTACATTATTTGTAGACAGAATTCAGATCGAATACTTTTATTTACCCAGTTCATGATGCTGTCCAATTCCATTGACTCCATTGAGACTTTTGTTCTCCTGCGTGGGCGAGTCCAGTTTGCATGGCAAATGTCGCATAATCGAATGATGATAGCCAGAACCACCTCCACCGCCCCCGCCTACATTACCCATTCCACCGGAGAGCGGGGGACCCACCGGACTGGTGAAGGCCGAGGCCAGACTATGCGGAGTCGACCTGGAGGCCAACGTGGGGAACCCCGGAGGCAGACCCAGCTGCGAGGGGAGCGAGGAGAGTAGCGGTGACGTCATGAAGTGGCCCAGCGGCGAGGCGGCGTACCAGGCGGCACAGGCGGCTGCGACCGCATTGTTCTGGTGGTGACTGGCTGCCGCCGAGGTGTCGAGCGGTGGCGGTGGTGGCTGGCCGCCGTGGAAGGACATGAGGCTGGGGTACATCTGGGAAAGGTTGGCTGGAAGACCGCCACCGGTGGTGGTGTCGGAGGGAGAGCAGGAGGAGACCGACGGTATGGCTTCCTAACCCTGGAGGGTGTTGTGGTCATCTTCCTCCTCGCTGCATTCCATGTTGTTGTTCTCGACACCGACGGTGGTGGTTGTGGTGTACTGCCGATCTTCGGCTGTGTCAAGTTCGCCTAATTTCTGATCGCGATTTGTTAGCAGGCCAGACTGAACAGGGATCAAATATAGAAGTTGTAGAATATGATGCACTCGTTTCAAGGCAGTGAATAATGCAACACTTTGTATTATTATGTCAGAGTTGTATACGATTTTAATGTAAAACTTATTCAAGGCAAATTTTAGAACATATTTACAGAACAATTGTTAAAACCAATCATGTATATGAAGAGTTATCAAAAAGCATCAAGTATTGAAAAATAAATTTTTTTCAAAGTTATTTTAGCAAATCGGTTATAATAATTTACTAGAAAATAATAATATAAATTTAATTTAATTTATGAAAAATGTTTAACACTGTTAAAATGTTAATTTGGCTTTATTCAATAAATATTATATTTAAGTGTAATACAATTATGTAAGTTATAAACAACAATAAATCATATAAATTTTAATTTGACGAGCAATTTTTTTAATATAGAATAAACTTTACAATTTAATTTTACAAAATTTGCTTTCAATAATATATATTTATATCGATAATTAATATTATTTTTCAGGAAAAATATTCAATTTGTTTAACTATATAACCAAAATGACAGAAAAGTCTTGCACTCTACATGAAACATTCTTACACAATGACCGGAAGTTTCTAGACAATTTAATGTTTCATATTATATATATATACATATGACATAAATATTTCCTCTGGTTTGTAGAAAAAATCCTTATAATCTTCGTGTTCGGCTAACTGATGAAATTATTTGAAAAAAGATATATTATGAGACTGCTGTCTCACAGCTTTTCTAGTAAAAATTGAAAACAAAATTGTGAAACATCTATATATGAGTTGAAACATCTACATTAACATGACGAGTTGATATTTATAATTTCGCAGGACGCGACTTTGATTAGATATTGTCAATAAATCAGCTCTTGAGAAACGACAAGATTATAGTTCTAAATATTTGAGATGAGAATGGCATTGACTGTAGACTATAAATGTAACATATACAGTTATGGCCATGCCAAACCTCAATTAATCAAGTCTCTTTTTGACAAACAAGACTTTGAATAATCTATATGTCAAACTCTAATAAATTCACACCATAAAAACCATTCCTCGAATTTTGAATGAAAAAATAAAAAGACTATTTACAAGTCAAATTACATAAGTCAGTTTTATATACTTTAGTTAGACTTCCAGCATAACTAAACATGATATATAATGATCGCGACTATATACACTATGAAAATCACTCAAATTTAAATCTGTTTAATTAAATCATCAGGCCATCAAGTGAGACATTTGCTGTGTATTATAGATGCTGCAGTGACGAGGAACTACATATTATAGAGTTACTTGCCAATTTAGTCAACATATTTCGATTGACGCCCCAGCAGCTGACCATCGCAGCCAAAACCATATGAGGAAAAGGTCTCCCCTTATTTGTTTAACCGATGGCACGACATTATCGGGATCCCAGAAAGCGATAGTATCACTATCAGCCAATTTGCCATTAGCGCTGCCATCAATCCCGGTTATCCTCTGCCGATTTCCCTCTTCCCCTCCCCGAAGCATTTCCCTGGGGTATTCCTATATACCGTCACCATGCAGTGGCATACGACACACAGCTTCGGCAAATTAAGTCACTGACCAAGTCTGGGCAGTTGTGACATCTTATAGTGTACAGGTTGCTACGCCTGGCAATGATTACGCGGCGGCTCCAGACACCAAACTGGCATAGAGGAGGGGGGGTGTCGCAGGCTCGTTAGTAGCACTACAAGTAACCACTGCCATATATACCTATACGCACCGCGCGTCAAGAAACGGTACTTCGAAATCTGCGAAACTGCTGGCAGATGACACGGGATTATGGACAAGTCTATAAAAAAATGCTACTGTGGTGACGCGGGTATCATAGCGACACTTAGCGGTGAAGCTAGCAATAAATATCACTATAATATATACGATGTTCGCAGCAAGACACTGACTTTGTGCATCATAAATAACTCACGAGACATTCACCATGCAATTCTGAAATAGCATCAATATGTTGACGATCGTTTCCAAAAATTTGTGGGAACTATTATACCGAGAAAAAAATCAAAGATAAATAACTAATTCACGTTGTGTCATTGACATCAAACTATATAATACATATTTTTCGATATATACGCAAAACAGTCAGTGCATGAAAATAAGAATAATTTTTGGTCAATTCCTGTCAAACTTACAGCAGCATACCTTGCATAATACAGATTTGTTTGTATGAAAAATATACCTATACTATATAAAAAAAAGTTTTAAGTAACTTAAATAATAATATATTTGTTATAATATTCTGCATTCAATTTCTCATCATTTAATATTGAAGAAATTCATTCATAATTGAAATTCACGTAAAAGTAAATGATACATTATATATGGTATAGATAGATGCTTGTATACATATACTATTGATTTATTTAGTTTTATTTCGAAAAATTACTACAGTCTAAATGTCATGCCATATTTACATTTTATTTTAAAATTAATATAAGAAATAAAAATGATAGTTATTTTTCATAATATGTATACTCAATTTGTATTAGTCGTAATATTATGATACTATATATGATGAACGACATATCATGTGCTCTTATATCATATAGTAAACATCCTATAATCATTATATATATATATAGATCATTTCATACACTGATCATAAAACGTGGAGGATGAACTATTTGCTTTAATTCAATGTAACTATAATTATTTTAATACTTTTACAGAAGATTTTATTCGTTAAAACAAACAATCATGTAAATAGATATCGATTTTTATCGGCTTAAATTATCTACTCAATATACGTATACTTTTTCACAATTACTAATAAAATTGGAAATCGTTTTATGTCATATTATAAATTATGACAAAATTTATAAAATTCCAGTTTGTTCTAAATATCATGCTATATATTATATATACGTATATTTTTATCTAATATTTAATAACTTAAGTAACCGTTTATATACATGTACAGTATATATAGGCCTACAGGTATGTATACATATTATACAAGCATAATTATTTAAAAATTCCCCCAATACCATATAATGGTATATTTCAAATTTTCATGGGTTATTATTTTTTATATCACGTCGTAATGCAAACTCACACAGCGAAATATTAATTATTTTGCCAACTTGAACTTCATAAGTAGAATCTGCAATTCGTTATAAAGTACGGTGCTGACTGCAAGCAGTGCATGTTGGAAACATATATAATTTTTTTTTAAACTCTTAAGAAACTTCGCGTTTGGCTGGATGCTAAACCAAGCAATGATAACTATCGTAGAAGTTGGTCGGTCACTGACAGATGCAATGTCTCAAGGAAAGAGAAGGCAGCAGACAGCTTTGGCAAAGTGGAACTCAGCTTGAAATCATATATTTGAAGTGTGTATAGTTAGTATACTGTATATTGCTGAAAACTCACATGCGGGCATACATGTATGTCAACGTCACAGGTTGTGCGCATGTTGTAACCCTATAGAGTGAAGGCTGGGTGGGATCTGCTACACACTAAAGCAGCAGACTATATATATATATATATACAGGGCCTGTGTTGTGTATTCTTCCATGCTCTCAGCGTGTGAGCCACTGTCGATCAAACTTGTTCGTTGAGATGACACCTGGGTTTACGGTCATTTCTGAGCCTTGCATGCAGTGATCAAAAATGGCGTGGATGTCGCACAGGCAACAATGTCAATTAGATATTATTATTATTATAGATTTTGGTTCTTTCTTTCTGTGCGTAATTCATTAAATTTTAAAATGTGTAAAGTTTTTGATTAAAATATTTCGGTTCATTTCAATTAATAGCAAGGAATACACTGCAGAAAATATTGTTTTGATACGTTAATTATACATGTTATGCGTAATAATTACAAGTGCATGCTGTTGTTAATAGTTATTACACGCGCATTAGGAGATCTTACTGAATAGTATTGATGAAATGCGAATAAATAAATACATAGTTGCTTTTGATCTTGTCGATTAAAATTTTACAGCTAGAATGAAACAACGAAATTATTATTTTAAATATATAAATTTATTTGGCTAGACTAAACACAGCTTATATGAAATTATTATCTCATATTATCTCATATAAACTCATTATATGAAAGACAATGTTTACAATTTGTCTCAGTATATGCAATATATATATGCTAATGTTATTTTGATAAAAATTTGTATCTTATTTATATTTTCGCATTTTAACAATCGATTCAGAATTGGGACGCTAAAGCGCCTACTTTCAATAATTTTATATCGTAACTTTTATGTCATATATTAGATAGCGGCTTGATTTCTGGTGACTTTTCTAATAAAATACAGGATTGCTTCTACAAAATTAGTTTTCACTTCAATTAAATTGATCAAGTAGATTTTTCTAAGTAATTAATAAAATATTCAATGCTTCTATAAATATTAGTAATTTTTGCAATACATCGCAATATTAAATCACAACATATTTGTATATATTATTGTTTGGATTTTGTTCGAACACCTTTTGCCCGAAGAGTTTCCAAGTATAAAATACGATCACCCTTTCCCTCAATTGTAGTAAGTGACGTTTAAAAATACAAACCTGTAAATATATAAGTGGATTAGAAGAACCCAACAAATTATAATATACTTGATAATCAATTATGATAGACTGATATTTGCTTAGTAATACAAAACGTAATACTAAATAACAAATTTTAAGAGTTTCGAGTATAACTTTATAGTTTCTTAATGCATTTTTACAACCTAATATCTGAATTTATGTCACCAATGTAAAATCGATATTTTAATCGCAAGCATAACATAGTTCATTCTTTTATGATGACTACACAAAAACATATACATTAGATTTATTCATAAGGAATTACTTGTGCAGTAAAAATATTGGTCAATTTTAATTTAAAAAAATACATTTAATAAAACTATGGAGCAAATATTTAAATGGGCTACTATAATAATATTTATATTTGGACAGCAATTAAATTATATTGTAACGAAAGTAAATTTTTTTCAGAATAATTTTATTAAGGTATATGACATTAAACTGTATTTAGTTTAAGTTATATAGTGTCCATAAGAACTGACTTCAGCTCATTTAACTTACGATTTAGACCTAGTGACAACATAGCGACAACATAGTGGTCATTAATTTTTTATACCAAAGAACAAAAATTTAAAGCAATGTATTCTATTTGCGGAAAAATTCTCTTTCGAATAAATATATTTCTTTAAATTGTGTAGAACTATACTTACTGCTGACACAAATTTAAAATTATGCATAAAAGTATTTCAAAATAGTAGATATAATTTTGCTAATTTAGTTATTTTAGTTGAATAATTTAAATAATTTAATCAATAAACATAAGAAATCCTTTTTATAAACTTTTTTATAATTCTTTTTTATAAACAACATCATATTTTAAAGTAACATTTGGTATTAACAATAACTATATTATGTGATATGTATACTTTTCAAGCACCAAACATTAAATCAATATGGCGTATGTATAAATTTAGTTGAGGAATATAGTTATCCATCACATAAAGTTGGTAAATTCGGTTGTTATCATTAGACTGATATAATTCTTTTAATTCAAATCATAAGACAGAACTGTATGCAAGAAATATGCAAGAATATGCAAGAAAAAGAGACCAAACAGTAGCTTATTGTCCATTCCATAATATATTTCTGTTTTTGAAAACATGTAATACAACATGAAAGTAAACAATTATTCTTTTTTTTAAATATCAATATTTTTAATAATAATAATAGTCAATTAACTGTCATCGAGATATCTGAAAATGATGAACAAGACATAAATAATGTCAATTGTTTGTGAAATTAACATTAAGATTGGTTATTCGAATACAATTTTTGTTTTTAAAACATATATGCAAAACGTTAATATAAAAACAACGTATATTTTGTCGACGAGTTCAAAATAACTTTAGTTTTCCTTTAAGAATGATATGATTTAACTGTTTATGTATTATGACAATTACTTTATTATTATTAAAATCTCGATATTTTTTAAACTCTGAAAGGTTTATTATTATAAAATATATAACCATTAATCAAGTTCAAAATTTGATTTATTGTTTAAATTCACGTTATATTTTATAGGTTTTTAAAATCCAACTATGGATGATCTCTTATTTTCTCGCATTATAGGTTTCATAATAAAATAGATTTTTTAATATATAAAATGAACTTATTTTATTATTTAAAACATGTAAGCCAATTTAAAACAGATTGTGTGTAACCTGTATTTTTGCAGTTTATTAAACGTACATATTATATTTAAGTAAAGAGATTGAATAATATATAAACATGGAAGCATTTAATTTGATAAAGTTTGGTCTTTTTAGTATTTAGTTAAATATATATTGTTCATCTTCTTCAAATTTACAAAAAATCTAATAATTTTTATGAATTATTTGAGTAAATAGTGAAAAAACTAATTATATATAATTAAAATAAGCATATCAATTTATAGATGTACCTATATATTAAGATCAATATCACAATAGCTATATATATATTTTAGTCAATATATGCCTTATACTAAACATTATTATAAAATTAAGAAAATTATACGAACATTTTTATTTCTAATACATTATTATAAAATAAAGAAAATTATACAAATATTTTATTTCTAAAACGTTATTATAAAAGCAATAAAATTATACGAAAAGTAATTTCTATTTTTAAATCATTTTATTTAGTGTTTCTTAATATATAAAATATAATTTTTGGTTACCATTTTCGGAAATCATATTTGAAACTACCAAGAAGGCACATGACAAGTTTTATTTTATAAAAATAAATAGTATAAAATTAGACTCAACATCAATCCAGGAGCTTTGGGGATCGGTATTGTAATTAATTCATTCATTAATTGAATTCTTTTGATTATATTTTAATGATCAAATGTTGTATACTGATTCTCCCTTAATAATTTCAACATTATTTTAAACATTTCAACATATTAATTTATTGCAACCTTTATTTTTAGTCATTGAATTTAATTTTAAGTCAATGTTTTAAACTTTTTATTTGATTTAAATATTTGAGGGTCTTTACATTATAAAAAAAATTTTAGTATCGAAATACTGTTATTAAAATTAAATTTTTTTCTTTCTTATATAATAATATTTAGAGTTTGTAATTTATTTATTTATAATTTATGAATAATATAAAAATTATATAGAATTAATAATAACACTATAGTAAAATGAATAGCATTACCGATTTAAATTCTTTATGACAAAACTAATAAAAAAATGTGACTATAATGTTTACCCATTTTTTTTTAGTAAATTACAATTTTACAAAGGCTAGCAAATTATTTTAATTTATACAAATTTTTACATTAACGTTTGGAAATATGTGTATTCGTATAAATGCTACCGAAATTATTAAAAAATATAAATGTATAGTCATTAATTAGCAAATTTATATATGTATTGAATCAGTCTAAAAAAGTAAAAACATACTCTGAAATCGATTGTGGTCGTGTCCACCCTCTGCGCCAATTCGCTAGCAGACTTGCGCAAATTCTGGATCCCATGGTGAGCGTAGTGCACCTGTAGACGCTCCAGCGTGGGGGCCGTGTGAAGACAGAAGATGCAGCGGAGTCCGGCGGTCAAACCATCCCCATCAGACCCGTAAAGTGCCTCCTGCTGCTGATGCTGCTGACCCTCAGCGGTAGTGGGAGTTAAGGGAACTAGCGGTGACAGCGGAGACCCAGTTCCCTTGGAGTACAGCTTGCCCGAAAAGTAAGTGATAATCGTGGGCTGCTGTCCGGGTGGCTCGGGGGAGCCTGGGTTGGAGTAGGGCGTGTCTGTCGATCGATGCCGACAGTGAATGGGGTGGTGGACAAGTGTCAAGTGTTCCAGGAGAAACGATCTGGATGAGGCCATCTTGTGGCAGACTGAGCAGCGATAGATGGAGAAGTCGGCTGACTCCTTGGGGTGTTCCTGGTCGAAGTGATCCTCCAGTCGGGAAAGTAGGTGGCTATGAAAGGTACAGATAGGACAGTGAAGCACAAGAACATTGCTCGGCTCCAGCTCAGGAAGCAAACCCATTGTATTTTGGTTGAGGAAACAAGAAACCACTTGTTGAAAATATAAGAAACTTATATACAAATGCACTGTCTTCGTCTTACACGAGAATTGTATAAATTGTACAGCTGTTTCGTTTACTGTCGACAAGAATCTCTCTCGCTCTCCCTCACCTTGTCTCAACCTTCAAGTTGCCCAGGACAGAAAAAGAGACAAGTCGAGTCAAGCCAGCAGGCACAAGAAGTGTCGAATGACTGATATCTACCTCGTTATAGAAAGTATAGATTCGAGGATGATGTCCACCGCTCCCTAACCTCTCTCTTCGTCTATACTTGGCTTACTCTCTTTTCTCCTGTCGTTTCCCAACTGCCAGTGCCAATGTCTAACAGTGAGCTATAATTTCTTATCCCGACCGTGTAGAACCCTGCTACTACCGGAGATAGCCGAGAGCTTAGCTGGCTTGCCTTGGCAACGTTTATCTTCTCCTCACAACACGCTTTCTTGTCTGCGGCGGTCAATAAACAAGCCGGATTCTATCATGCCCACTGTATCTGACAGTCTGGCAGTGACAACTCCAAAAGCGGCGAGCGCTCAATTTATGCTTCGTTTACACTCGATAGCCTGTAGGGACCTCCTATAGACTCAACTCAGAAGCAACAAAGAATTTGTAGGAAACAATAAAATATGCGAAGTCACTCAGAAGATCGTCAATTTGGTCAAGAGGTCGGACGTCGACAGTAAAGGTTCGCTATCTCTGGAGGAAAAGGAACGTGTGAGCCGGAACCAGGCTCAGAGAAAACTAATATGTCAAAACTGACTATTTTTTCCTCCAATTAAAAACGAGCTAGCTGTTCCTGGCTGTAAACAGAGAGAAAAGAACTAGAATGACAGACGGCTAAATTAACGAGTGGGTATTGACAAACAACAGGGGGGGTATTTTTTTCTTTTGCAGATAGCAGAAGTCTCCTTCCAAACGCCATTCGATAGCTAGATGCTAAGCTTCGTCACATGTTCGACCGTGTACAGGTGAAACTTGAGGCAAATTATTGTTCCCTTTCTCTAGTGCAGAATATGTGTCTCTTAATACGAGGTACCCAACACGGAAATTCAATATTCATTCCTATTGAGAGGCGCCGAGAGAATGGAGTTATCCCCTCTCGGCGATCGGAATAAAACCGTTCGTTAACGGAAAACTAAGAAAAAGAATTTTATTTTAGACAACAAATTAAGTAAATTTATTCAATCTTTTACAGATTTCAACATGCAGCATGCCATGAAGAGGCACTGCACATCTTTACCATATAATGTATACGTGTATATGATAGTAAATAATCAACATAAGACCTATTCTTGATTATAACATTACAAGGAAGAGGCTGAATCGATAATTACATCACTGTCTCAGAAAAATCAATTAATCCTTCGTGATAAAGGAACACATTGACTTGTCGTACATGTCATAACTCAAATTATAAGACTCGTGTCTGTTTCAATATCATGCTTTATTTATGTTTTATTTCAGGGAGGGTTAGTCAATTATGCGCATATAGATAAGTTGAAGAAAATAGAATTTAAAAAACTCTCCCGGTTCTGTTCGGTAACAAAACATAAATTATCATGAATGGTTTAGAAGATAATATTAAATAATATACAAATCGTTAAATATATAGTGCGGCGGAAACTGAATTGTTGTGAGCGTTCTATAAATGTTTGGGTAAAGTTTAATTGAGTTGTTATTAATCTTCCCTATTAAAATAATGATTTCTTGTTTAATTTTACACATTTTTATAAATTAAGAATAGTTGATGTTGAAAACCCAGAATATTTATTTTACCACTAATTATAGTTTTTATGTGATGTTTTTTTAAAGTATAGCGGTCATGTTCTGTTGTACCCAGAAGGAGTTTTATTTTTTATTTAAATTATTTTTTAGTGGTTTTATGATTTTATCTTTTTCAAATTATATTATTGACATATGTTAGTACTATTTTGTTTTTGTTAGCTAACCATTTTTCACTTCGAACAAAGGAGGAAATAAATACAAATGTGTATTTATTTTACCCCTATGATCACATCAAACACAATGTAATCAAATAATGTAGTACAATCACAGATATACTGCAATATAGAAGTATTATTTGATTACCAATAATAATTGCTTTTAATTAAATATTTATAACAAATAAATATTGTATGTATTCAAATATAAATGCAAAATACAATATATGTTCAATAAAGCAATTTGCCTTTGAAATTATAAAAAGGCTTATTATATTTTTAGATGTTTAACAACGGCAGGCATAAGCCCAAGAATAACTAAACAAAGTTCCTATTTAGATTTCTTTGACAGTATATAGGCTTCACTTCGTATAGTAGTTAGTCACCCCATCAAACAATTCTCTCTCAAATCAATCCAACCCGACAAGCCGTTTTGAACATTTAATCAAACAGTCTAATTTGAAACTAAATTTTATTGTTATCGATAAACAAAAGACTTAAGTCAGATTTGTTTCAATCGTGCCAAAATAGTGTTTTTCTTTCATTTTCATCTTGACCTCTTTTTTAGACCTATTCTCTACTAAATTTCAGCAAATGTATTTGTTGAAATAATAAAAGTTGTTTCAAATTTCTTTCATCCTTAGATTGTCATTATCAAGCGTTAATATATATAAATCAGAAGATTGTTTGCCTTTGCTCAGAATATAATATGTTGAATTTAAAATATAAATCTACTAAATATTATCCGAAAAGTCATATAGTGTATATCAATAGATAAAATTTTTAATATATTATCAAATAAAATTAATTATTAAGGAAGCTAATACTAAAATTTAATCCCATGCATTTTGTGATTTGAATTGTTCCGATTTTTCGGAAAGCTAGGAGGACTTGACACCAAAGCAAATTGATCTGTTCTGTCTATAGTTTAGTCTGGTTTATGTTGGAAACTCTGCCTTCCGGCAATCCGTTCTTTACAGATTGCACAACAAAAAGTTTTTCTGGATGTCCCAACAAATGTTGGTGTCAACTGATATCCATTTATAGAAGTACTTTTTACTATTTTCCAATACTGTGAATAGTGACGACGTGTCATGATTATATATGGAGTAATGGCGAAATAAAAATAGGAGTAATATTTATTAATCGCTTGTAATATATAACTCTTCATATAGTCAAAGATTACCGTCCCAGAATATTTTAAATCTTTACTTAAAAACACTAAAAGCTCTTATTAACATTTGCGTCAGAACTAGTGGCCAAAGGTCTTGTGCGGTTTTTTTAGTATTAAACCTTTTGGTGTGATTGTTTTGTACCATGATGTAAACGATCGATTTTAAGTATGTATGAGTAATTTTTAGAAATAAGCACATTTCATAAATATTCAAAAATAATATGATTATGTATCAAATAACTTCATCCAAATTTGAAAATAGGTCCCAAACCATATAATTTATCAACATTGGATCTCACGCTTAAATAATAATAAGCTTTAAAAAATCTATAAAAAATTGGCATTTCATGTTATTCAGATCAGTACTAACCGGGTATAATAAAAATTGTTCTTCTGACTTACAACAGTATTAAATTCATGTGAAATGTTATTTGTTGTCATAAAATATTGTATATGACTAGGTTGACACACTTTCAGAGAAATTAATTTATCAGAAGCTCATAATCTCAAAAATCAACAGTATTAATTGATCAGGACCAGACCAGATGACGTCACATAGTGAAAAATAAATGATCGAATCACCGAATCACCTTTAAAACATGTTTATAATTTTTCAACAATTTTACAACATAATTTATGCTAAATTTGGATCCATTATTTATTTATATATATATATTTATTGATTTTGTTTAAAATTTTACATTAGTAGAGTATTAGAACAGAACAACAAAATTAGTTATATAAAGAGAAATATAGTTGCAAACACATTACGGGATATAAAGTAACTTATGTACATAATCATCAAATATCTATGTTGGACTAGTCCCGCTGAGTCCATAATCGGACCAGATCATATCGTCAACTGAAATAGTTTTTTTTTTCTTTTCTTAAATCGATATGAATCATACAGATATATAATTATTTGTAATTAACTGTATAAAAATCTAATTTTCTTTTCAAAATAATTTTTCCTTTTTGGTATTTGGTTTTCTGAGTGTCTGCTCTATGACGCCACAAAATACCTAAGAACACTGATCAATAACAGAAAGCAATTATTTAAAAAATGTATTACTTGTATCAGTTGCAACCAAAATTTTCCGCAAATTTATTTTTTATACATTTATTTTAAATATTTTTTCAGTTCATACGCAAATATTATCTTAAATGGAAAATATAATAGATATTTTTATTAATTTAATATTCTATTTAGAATAATTTAATTTTTTTTTCACAAAACAAATTTAAAATAGAGAGTAAAAAGTTGAAGAAAAACTTCGCTATAAATATTTTTATACATCTATAACGTTAATTTAAAGTTTTAAAGCTATAATTTCATTAAAATTATCATCAAATAATCAACAAATCATTTCTATTACAACACTAAAATAGATCTCTACAATTCTAAAATAGAACCGCTTATATTTTGTTTTACATTTTTGGTATTTACGTAAACATTGTTTTATATATATTTCATTTATATATTTTGCACACTCATTTATTTTTAGGCTTCATGAAGCTGTATACAATGTTAGCAATTTGTCAATAAAACGCATTCATTTTAGTATAATTCAAGTTAATATACTTATAATATAATTATAAATAATAGCCAGCCCCAATCTTCTGCCAATCTCCTCATACCATGGCCATCAAGCACCAATCGATACTGCACTTTATTCATGACAAACTAAGAACTGTTACTTTTTACCTCTGCGATTTGATATGGGAAGCGTGCGTATGTTGTCGTCCGATAGTTCTTGCTGCTGTTATAGATATAATGATGACACTGGAATTACTTTTTGTTCTAATTGAATGTCGTCCAAATAATTGAAGTCATTATCTCATAAATTGGTGCCCTGGACGTGATAAAAAAATATGCGTATAAATAGTTAATCTGTTGATAATTACGCATTTATTGATACATGTAATTATACATAGTAATGTTTCAATTTTCAGACATGTGCTTATGTAAGAAGATATTTCAGTAATTCCAGACGAACATCTAAATTTATTTATAGAAAGTGGTTTGGATTTTTTGGTGCACTCGTGTTAGTTAACTATATTGTAATAGTTATATATTTATATCGCGCTCCATGTTATACGCAATATCTGCAGTGCTTTATAAAATATTCAAATATATTTTATGAATTAGGCAAAACGTGAAAATTGACCAAATTTAAAAAAAGAAGAAAAAACTAATTGTTAAAAAAATAATAAAAACTATGGAGAAAAGTTTTTAAACATTAAACATTATTATTGTTCAAACAAGTAGGTTTTTAGGAGTGATATAATAAGGCGCAGAATATGTTTTTTTGTCTGATATTACAGCGGGTCGAGAGTTCCACAGATGAGAAGCCGTGATCAAGAAGTCACGTTCTCTCGAGAATTTACATAAAAATAAGAAGAAATTGTTAACGATTTATTTGCTGTGCAGTTGGAGAATCATATGTTACCTATTTATCAAAATTTAATTGTAAAAGTCAAGAATATTTTGGTTAAATTTTAAATATTTTAGAACATACAATTTAAAAAAGCAAAAGTCGATAATATTTTTAGCTGCTAATTTTTTTTAATATTTTAGAACATATATTTTAAAAGTAAGCTCTAAATTCTGTTGAATTTGGATACACCCATATACTACACACATTGACCCACACACTCATTAATTTATTAATTATAACAAAATTAATGTCATTTTTCTAAGCTGAATATTTTACACCGTTTGTTTTAATTGGATCCTTTATAGGATAATTATTGAAATAAAATGAAAATTTGATCTAATTGAATCGATATTGAACGTGAAATACACTATTGAGTTAATGTAATAATATTTTACTTATTTAGACATCTAATTTCATTATATTTAACGTAGTTATTTTGAAAAAACTTTTCGTGTAAGACACCTATTGGAAGACGTTGCAGTTTCTATTAGAAATACGTTTATAGCTATCAAAAACAATTATATAGTAACAATTATAATAGAAAACGAATCTATTCAATTTGTATTCGACATTTACCGGTTCTTATAGCTCTATCATTGTTTTGTGTTATTTTTGTTTATTATTATGTACATTATTTTAGAGCTTAAACAAATTTTTATCGTTGATCAAACAATGGTTGTGGGTTTATTTGTTTTTGCATATATATGGTATATTTACGAGTATATATGACGCCAACAAATTGTTAAAATATTTTCCATAGTCCAATTTTTAATAAATTTTATGTTGTTATTAACGTTATTGTAAAATACATATAATGTTAACTTACATTTGAAAAGTTTTTTGATCGGCATATATTTAAAATGAATAATTCTTAATATATCATCTATTCTCCATAATTCAGATAAACTTCGACACACATCTTTTATTCAAAATACTGAAATTTTGAAATTACATTAAATTTTATGCAAATACGTGTATACTATATACAAAAAATGGATCAATGTTTTTGTAATTAAATAAGAAAATATTTACTTTTGAAATAACTATCTAGTTCAATTCATTGATATAACGTCGTCAAACATGAAACAACATTATATAGTAATATTAAAATGAAAATTATATTTATATAGATAAAAGAGTGCAATAATTTATTATCTATATTTAATATTTAATTAAGATTTAATTTATTAAAAAATATTACATATTATTCTTATAATAAAATTAATGAAATATATTAATTGTAATTTTTAATGGTTTATGTATCTACATCTACAAAAATTTTTTTTTGAATGTTTGGAATATCAAATAAGACTTGTTATATAATTTAAAGTTTATTACAATTAATACAAAATATCCAAGCTTTCACCTTTCATCAAGAAGGCATAATCATGGTGTGAA
>JAUZND010024562.1:0-49086 GCA_034780555.1 Coelogynopora nodosa | reverse complement strand
CTTGCAACAGAGCTGATTCAACGCTATGTCCAGAGCGGTAGGCAGATTGATGGCTGCAGTAGAGATCATGAGATTGCATGTGCACATGTAATTGCGATGCAACAACCCGTTCAATAGTTTTCCCAAAAAATGGCAAGTTAGAAACAGGTCTGTAATTAGAAAGACTATTAACATCAAGATTGGCCTTTTTTAAAAGAGGTGTAATAGATGCTAATTTGTAACTTTTTGGGAAGCGATTCTCGACGAAGGACCGATTTGTAATATAGGTGATGGCTGGGACCAGACGAGCAATGGAAGCATGAAGTAAATAGCGAGGTAAAGAGTCAACTCTAGATGATTTAATAGAGGATTTGGTGATTATCTTCACAATATCAAGTTCAGTAACAGGTTGAAAAGATTCAAAAATAGGTGGGGGATTATTAGGAGTAGGTCTCGGTGACTCAACATTTTGAAATTCTGATCTGATATTATCAATTTTTGAAATGAAATAATCAGCAAGACTGTTGGAAGGATCCTCAACATCGGGCATAGGAAGTGACGAAGATGGATTTGAAAGAAGATCTTTCACATTTCCAAAAAGAACACGTGAATTAACAACACCCGAATCAGAGGTATAGTAGCAAAATGTGGTTTTTATTATCAGCAGGAAAGAAAAGTAGAGAGAAAAAATCCGTTACTTTTGTTATCTCATTTTTTACATCTGTATTTCTTCATTAGATTTTATTGCTATCTATTACAGAAATAAATTTTTTTATATTAAAATAGAAAAAGTCAAAATAAATCAAACAGGTAGATCTAGACTGAGGTCTCCCGGTGTGGGGTATGGTCTGCTGATGAGTCCTAATATGGGCAAAACAGCGCTGTCTAGATCTCACTGCCGATGAATATGCTTTAATAGTATATTATTTGAAAGGTTGCATTTATTGTGACTTTTCTTTTTTTCTTATTTTATATTGATTGTAGCAAAATATATTCCTTGAGCTGCATTATTTTAGAGAAAGATCCAATTATATGTATATTGTAAATACTCGTGTCACTGAAAATGTTATGGAAACACGAAATTGATATTATCTCAATAGAAAAATCCAATCATAATATATTTATAACATTGTATTTACAACATCCGATACATGTACGTGCATCAATGATTTTGTATCGTTTCAAGTAAAGGGTAGTTCTCTCGTATCATATTAAATTAGAAATAATAGTAAAATTAGTGCAAAAGTGGTGCTGTGAGTTAATTAGAATAATTTAATAATTAAAAGCGAACTCATTAATCATATGACCTTATATTTCGAGGTTGAACTTCCTCTTCAAAGGTAAGCAATAAAGTTAGTATAATTTAGACAAACTAATGTGTTACAGTTTCAGTTTATAATAGAAATTACGTCAGAAGCTCAGATCTCTAATGAGATCTAAACCACAGAGATTTATCGTTTAGATATTTTGGTTTTGGTTTAGTTTATTAATGATATGAATTAAACTATTATAGATTTATTACGCACATTATGTTCGTATATAGTTTTATTTATTGGAAACGAGTGTTCACGTCTACCTAATCTCATGAATGATCTGAGTTCCTGACTTTAATTCTTTTATAAACTGAAACTGTAACCTCGAAATATAAAGTTTATAATATCCAAGTAATCATGTTATGCTTACTTATTATTATGGTTGAAAAATGATTTTAAAAAATTAAAATATTGTTCTATATTACGGACTCTATTCGTTTTTCTCAATTCTGATTTTGGAACTGTTTTATTAACATCCTTTTCGATAGATTAATCGGAATAGGAAATGCACACGTGGTTACATGATAGTATTGCCAATCTTAAAATCTCCTTTTCAATCATAAAATATATAAATAGAAAATTATTACTTGAATTCAATTAATCTTTCTTAAGTTTTTTGGGTAGTATATTGGCGTTTTATAATTTAAAAATTACAACATTTGTCAATTCAGCTGAACTGAACAGAATTGTTTTGAAAGTAAATGCATTTTTCTTAAATTTGAATGTTGAAACAGTTGTTACATAAAAAATGTAATGTTGCCTTATCTATCCCGATTCAGTACAATAAATTAACACTGTTTCCATCTTTAAACTTAAAATTTGCGTTCTATTAAAATATAGAAATAATACAATATATAAATGCATTGTTGTAACGATTTGTAACGATATAAGTAACAATATTTTCTAACAGTCTATTAATATACAATGTATAGTGAACATAAATTTGTGTATTACATATTTAGAACAAGCATAATATATTTATTTTTCATCATGCAGCTTTCATTCAACTAAAACTCTACCTATACATTATGATGTATATTTTGCGAGAAACTTATTTTGTCTTCAACAAGGTGAAAACATTTTGCCTTCCGCAGTTCACCTACAAAAGATTCTTAGTGTTAAATGGGATGCATATCTCCTCTTAAAGTCTAGTTTCTCCATTTAATTATTACACGCGTGTTTCTGTATTTTAAAAGTTAATATTTATTATCAGCTGGAGGGCCTAAAGCTATTGTGACGACGTTTGATACGGGACAGCAGGTTCTAACCCTCCTCACCCTCTTGTTGTTTTAATAAGAGATACATAATATATCATGGCGTGCGTTAAGCCTGTTCAGACAATCGCTTGCAAATATTTACAGTTTTCGTATAATAACAATAATAATATACGTTGTTCAGTTGTTGTTGTTTCTCAATAGTTTTGTAAAAGTTTAAATCCAACTGCACTGAAATACGATAGGTTACAATGCAATTGGAGAAAGGAATAGTTTTTATCGTAATGTATGGTTTACATCATTTACAGAGAGCTGTAACTTCATTTCTTTATGGGAGGAAATTAATAGATACTTCAAAATTACTAATGTTTCATTTAGTAAAGGCGGAAATGTTTTTACGAAATGTGTTATTCAATCTGTTTTCGTGGATTTCTCTGTTTCCATTTTCGTTTTGTTATTGGCCTTAGGTTTCGTTGAATAGGCGTGTATATATACACAGAACCCCATGATTTGATCATCTTTCTATATGTCATTCTGTTCCAACATTTTAGTCCTTCCCCTTCCACGTATAGGCATAACTGCTGCCTGGGACCGCTGGGGTATATATTTCAGTATATACTTTTTAAGCATAGCATGACTGAGTACACTGCCGCTTTTACCTTCAACAGTAAAGGGTTGAACTGAACTTGATAGTGTTTTGTTCGGAACAATACTTGTTTTACGGTTAGTTATTTTAGCGGGGGAAGTGCATTGTTCAAGAATATTATGTATAGGCCGATTGCCATAATACTCCATAATTGTTAAAATCCACTACTTTTTAATACTTTAATTAATTAAAAATGTCTTTAAGGGGTCGGGAAACATTATATTTTTAAAATATTATCGAAAAAATACCTAGATATTATATTTTGGAAATTGTTTATATTAAATTCTAAAACTATAAAAGCATTCTGTTTAGCTGTGCACAATATTACAATATTGAATGTTAATGTAAATAATCCTATTCTTTCTGAAGCTTTTTATGTTTGAAATAGAACATAAAACTCTTAATTTACCGTGATAATATCATGGTGACTGACAAGTGAACCGATCATCTGCTAAATAATTCAACCTTTTAAGAATTTTTCTCGCAATCTCATTCGCGTGTCCATTAATTGAACAAGCCATGAACGAACATTGCAATGTTTGCATTTCTAAAACAAAAACACGTTTTTAAAAAAAAGTTTTTTGAAATACAGTTTTAATTTTCTAAATAAATTATTGAAGCGTATCTGAAGATATGTTATATCTTTTACTTCTTTGTTCGATGGTTGTAGATTGTATATATTTTCGGAGTTTTCTATTCTACAATTAAGTAATAACCTAGAAGAAATCGTTATATAGATTGTCATAAATTTGTTAATTTAATTATGCTTTTTTTATTCACTGTTTATTACATAGTCTCGGAAAGCCTACATATAAAATCCACATTTATTCGGAATATTTAGATTTCTTAGACAAATGAAATCCCAATGTAAAAAAGAAATACAAGCATACATACCTAAATATACAGGTAACTAATTATTGTTTTTCTGTACAAGAAATTTATAAATACAACAAAATCCCAAACTATTTCTTTACAAGCGTAGCGGAGACGGAATGTTATTCTTAATTAATGTTTCCACCATCTACACTAGTTAATGGATAAATTGCAAATAACATTTCCATCATTAGTTTAACATGAAAGCTTAAGCATTTCTATATTTCACTATACCAAACAGTTCTGTGTATATTAATTATTTTTGTGAATTCATTTTATGAAAAAAACACTCACTCTAAATCTCAATGTTTTTTGAAATTTTATTATACATCATTATTCATTACTGGTTTTTTCTTAAAAATAAAATCAGGTAACAAAAAAACACAAACGTAAATTTATACACAATGTCATTGGAATGTTTTTCAGGAACTATGCTTAGAATTATATATATAATATTCTGTTCTTTATCGTCATGTAAGAATTTAACTCAGAAATAAAGGTTGTAGACCTGGGTTATGTAGAAATGACATATTTGCTATTTGATTAATGGTCTGTCTCTCTGTATTAAGTCTCTACACGATACGTTACTTTTGTCAGAAAAATTTTCTGCATATAATGTTGATATCTGTTATCTTTTTGTTACTCTATCAAAATGTATTCGATATTAATTGTCTTTATTTATATGTCTTTCATCTGGGGAGTATTAAACTAACAGAGCAGTTGCGTTGTTCGTGTCATCTTGTCTAGTAAATGTGGTAATGTATCACAAACATTTTCTGGAATTGTAAAGGAAACTTTCCCTAGGGAAACCAGCTGTTCACAAAACATAAAATAATGTGATTCTATAAAACTTTTGTAATAATGCAATTTTATAATACATAATATGTATTATATTTTTGAAAAATTATTGTCAATGTGTAAAACATCTATAGAATAGAGCCTAGATATAAAACAAAAACTATTTTATGTAAATTTGTGTAATTTGATATATTTTCATAAGATTTAAAACAACTTAAAAAATGTATCCGTATTTAAACTTGAATCATTATCACCTTTTCGGCACATTTTTATTACTTTACAAATATATCAGTATTTTTTATATTTCATCATAATGTTTTGTGTTTTATCAGGAACATTTTCAACTGTTCTGTCAAAAGAATAAATAGGAATAAGAGACTAAATTCAACTTTGTTTTAAATTCAGATTTATAAAGTATTAGCCAATCCCGTAAAAATTCAGAAAGTTACGTTATTTAATCTTAAAGATAATTAACTTTTAAAAACTAAATACTTTTTAGGGAATATCACACTGGCAAGTTTAATTTTCTTATTGAGTTGGTTTGTGTTCTGTTTGTCAGATGAGAGTTTAAGTCACACTCAGTGTCTAAGGAACTGCAGCTGCCGACTCTTAGTGATGTGTCAGAATTCATTATGTAACGAACTACATAACCTACCCTTTTTCCAATGTCCATTTAGTTCGGAGTGGGATCTTCCTTCTGTTATGCAGTGATATTAGCTAAGCTAATAACCTTATCAAGGCCCCTTGGCGGTTGTGGTGATTATGACCATTTTCTAAAGGCTTTCTTTAGGAGATTTTAATATGTTCTTATACCCAAGAGAATAGCGTTTTAGGCAGAATTATTAATATACAAATAAATCTAACATTCCTTGTCACAAATCATTGGTGTCATTTTTTTAATCATGTCTAAATAACGCTTACATCGATTAATGCCAAAATATAACATTATTTTGTAACCCCATTACTACCCTGTCTGTAAATCGAACCTCTTGTACAATACTATAGTACAAGCACAGCATTTTTAACACTACAAATATTTTTCAGCAACACGTGATGTTCGTGATGGACTATGCCCACGGTGGCGATCTGATGATGCACATTCAAGCCGATGTCTTCGATGAGCCTCGTGCCGTCTTCTATGCCGCTTGTGTAGTGCTGGGAATTGACTTTCTCCACTCTAACAAGATTGTCTACCGGTGAGTTAGTTTGCTAGCTATAATATTAATACTATGACATGTTGAATAGTTATATATATACATACATACTTCATAGTTAACTTGTGTTATCTACTGCCATTTCATTCCATGTGGCATGCTTTTAATGTATGTATGTGACACTGTAGTTGCATAATGATGCTCTCACCATTTTGTTTTGGTAAGATTATTAGCATCCATTCAATTAAGGATTTATTTAATTTCCCTTGCGGAGGTCACTTGACGAATCCTGACTATGTTTCATACCGTTGTTTCATACTGATAGTTATACCTTTAATCTGATATTGTAGGGAAATATTGTTATTAAAATTGGATTCCTCTAGTTCAAATTTATATATTTTTACTTCCCTTAATAATCCTTTAAATATAACAAACAATTAATTATATTTATTTAAATATCTGCCTTATTCAGACTTTTCTTCACATTTTAATAAAGAAAGCGTAATTCTTATTTCTTTTTGATCCAAAAAATATAATTTATTTGATATAAACCGTTATTAAACATTGACATGTCACTATTATAGTCCTTAATGTTTGCCATCAAACGACGTGATTTTAATTAATTAATTAGTTATTTTCTTTGTTTTTTAGTCAATAATTTGTAATAATTACTTTAATTATTATAAAAATGTTATAATATGTTTGGTAATATTTTCAAAGTAGAATGCTTCTAATTTGTCTATTTGTTGTTTTTTAATAATGGTTTTTATTAAAAAAATGAATAAATTCATATGCTTGTATTATGTTTATTAGAAAATGTTGTATATAATATATCTTTTTATTAACTACATTAAAAAGTTAGAATAATATAACATCTTTCAAAAAGTATTCATCCCATTTTATATCACAGTACAATAATAATATTAGATTACGTTATGTACATAATATCGAATTATATTTGCTCAATATTAATATTGTGTAATTTATGTTTGTTTTGCTTTCATTTACAATGGAATAAATCTCTAGCTCCTATGTAGACTGCTTTCTCTTTATGTGGCCGACAAGGTTAACAGTTAATATATGAAAATTTTATTATATATTATAAAGGTATTTTATATAAATGAGAATTTGACTGTAAACGCGAGCATTTAAACAAAATACTTAATTATTTAGCATAATCTGAAATATTTGATCATAAACAAAACAATTATTTGACCATAAACTGAAGTCTTTGATCATAAGCAAACGAAGTATTTGACCATAAACTAAAGTCTTTGATCATAAAAAAACGTACACGTTGGAGAAATAGACTAAAATATAATCTAAACAATAACATTTGCCAAAATGGTTTCGGTATATTTGTGATGTAATCATGAATTCGATATTTACACACATTGTCTAACATTAAACAAATGAATTAATTTTAAATATTAAAAGTTATATATATAGAAATAATGTCAACAATAAATGTAAAGATTAGGTTAAAGTTTATAGACTATAATTATATCAGTCTGAGCAAATTTTAAATTAATATAAAACTTAAGACTGCTTTAAACTTCTTGAAATGGTTTTACCATTTAAATGTTAAAGTACCCAAAATATTCTTTCGATAAAATTATAGCGTTTATATTCAAATAATTTATGCAGTTTGAATTTATTTTAATGTTAGTCAAATCCTCTAGTTTATTTAGTTAAATATCTTGCTTTCTACCACATAGACATTTTCTATCCTAGACACTTCCTCTGTCCCAACCCCATTCACTATCTTTTATAGTCCCCTCCATCTCTGTCTCTCTCTCTCTCTCCCAGCCCACTCCTTCTCTCTCCCCACCCCCATCCTCTATCTCTTATAGTCCTCTCCATCTCTCTGTCCCAACCCCCTCCTTCTCTCTCTCAACCCACTCTATTCTCTCTATCCAAACCCCCTCCATTATCTCTCTGTCTCTCTCCCCAACCCTTTCCATTCTTTCTCTCCCCCCTAGCCCCTTCATTCTCTCTCTTTCCCAGCCCATCCACTCTTTCTCTCTCATCAAACCCCCTCCACACTCTCTCTATATCCCAATCCCCTCCTATTTTATATTTCATAAACCTTTTTTCTCTACAAACTTTTCCATTGCATGAACCCCACCATCACCTCACAGAGACATCAAGCTAGACAATCTGCTACTGGACAAAGAGGGCTTCGTCAAGATGGCGGACTTCGGTCTCTGCAAGGAGGGCATGGGTCAAGGGGACCGCACCAGCACCTTCTGTGGCACTCCGGAGTTCCTGGCGCCCGAAGTGCTGACTGAGACCTCCTACACACGGGCTGTGGACTGGTGGGGGTTGGGCGTGCTCATCTATGAGATGCTCATCGGAGAGGTCAGTCTATTTCTCTCTCTCTCTCTCTCTCTCTCTCTCTCTCTCTCTCTCTCATTTTGCTGTTTTCGCTTTTTTAGAGATATTTTTAGGGATTAAGTTTGAAAAATAAACCTACTTAGTTATTTATACGTATGTCTACCGACGAAACGTCTACATAAAAATGTTAAAACGTGTATTCCCGTGTCGAATATGCGAGATTGCCTATTATTTATTATTAGTTTTTATTTATTAAAGTAAAATCATAAGGATTCCCACGCATTAGAAAAAACTGTAAAAACTTAAGAAATTCATCATATTTTTCTGTTTATGAAAAATCTTGAAATTAACATTGAATGGATGAACACAATAGTCAAGTTTGTTCAGATCTTTGAAATACTTTGTCTGTTATTTTCATTTGTTAATGTACCGGTTAGTACGAACTATTTATCATTTTTACTCTCCTCTCCTCACAAATAAAAAAATGATCGAAAAATATATTTAATTAAAAACCTTCAAAATGCCTAACTTTCTATAAGTAAATACAGATTACTTTTAAATTGCGAATTTATTATAAATTCAGTTGTTTAAATTGACAACTATTCTTGTTCAAAAAATGTTGATATTTCAGTATATTTGATTTTCAAATGTTTCCTTTCGTTACATTTGAACCTATTGTATTGTATAAAAGTTATAATGTTACCGTGCTAAATTAGTTACATAGACAGAATATGAATTTGTTTTGAAACAATAAAAATGATCGACAGAAATTATGACATTGAGTTTATAATAGTTTCCAACTATCTAGAGGGCAACCGTTGAAATTGATTGATTTAATATTTATCTTTGTTTGGCCTCGTCCTTGGGAAAGAAATACATTGTTGACAATGTTACATATAATGAATATATTTAATTCACATTATTTTATAAATTCATATAAATCAAAGTTGACTGCGGGAATTAGTTATTTACATTATTTGCCAATGGTCATTTTTGCTTCTTCCGTTTCTGATTGTTTGCATTAATTTATTCCCTTTGTAATATTTAAGAAAGATATTGTATATTAAGACAACTAACAAAAAGTTCTCAGCTTTATTGTCTAATGATTCTATGAGATACTAATCATATTCATTTACTTATCGTAAAATAACATTAACTCATAATTAATCACGTAGGCTAATAGATGCATTTAGTAATTAACTTGATCATATTTGACTTTACTTCTCTGTATAGAGCCTATGCGCTACTTTCACAATTTTTAATTTATTTCTCATTATTTATCTATAATTACATATTATTTATATACTGCCTTTAATGTTAGTTGAGTTATTGTAAGTTGTTGTTATTAGCGTAATACGTACTTTTTTAAAGTAAAATTAGTATTTTATAATATTTAAAAAACATAACTATTGTAATAATATTGCATTCGTTATATTACAAACAGTGTAATAAAATCTGAAAGAAAAGATTTAGTTGTTGATAACTGACTGTGACCACTACTGTCTTGAAAACCATCACGTTAATAGTAAAGTCTTGCACCAACAAAGTAAGGAAAACAAAGACGTTCGCTATTTCCTCTTCTTTGGCCGCATTTATTTGTTATTAAAAGTGTTGTATCGTTTTGTTTGTTATTTGACACAGCTGAGCTCACACTCGTCTATGATAATATTATCTGTTGGGAAGATACGTTACTCGCCTTATAGCCCGGAAAATAGGGTTGAACAATTTATTTATTGAAAATATGATCGGTTTGAACTAAAACTAAATATTCTTTTTTTGATTAAATTTATATATTTTTTAAACATTTTGTATAATTAATTCTTTAATAATATACATAGCTCTTTATTTATTCATCTCAGTTATGTATATTGAATACTATATTTACTCACTTTTGCTAATTGTTGTCCCAGATTCGGTCAAATTGGTTGGCGAAAAAGTGGCAAATTGAAGGTCACAACTATTGATGTACATATATACTCGTAATGGGATTTTTAATGGAGTTATCTAACTATATAGGCAGTATGAGTATCAAACATCGCATGCCTTTCTACTTTGTTACACCGCAATATTGTGTCGAATACAGCCCCGTCTGAACTGACTCTTCTAGTGTCCCTTGGGGACCCGACCAGGAAGACTGGTTGCAGATTAGCTTAGAGTGGACACGTTATGGATCGCTTTTATCTAATAAAGCTATTAAGCCATTTTATATTAATAAGCTATTAATAATTACTAAGCTATCAAAGTATATCGACTATTGGCGGTTTAGATTTTTTACTTTATAGATATGAGTATATTTATTTTTCTCGGTAATTTTCGTTTAATTATTATCCTAATGGCGTTGCTTGCATCTGTTTACTTACTTACTTATCGGTTATTGCTTACTAGATTAAACGCATTTTATGCTATCATTATTCCTAAACTTTTTTCATTGATTTAGAAAATTGTGCAACTCAGAAAGACAGAAATTTAATTACTCATTCATATTAAACTTATTGTCAACATATTATATTGTGTATAGGATGCCATCGTCAATTAATATTCACGTGTGATTTAATTATTTAAAAAAAATTGATTTACAACAACATCAATGTAGAATATGTCTTTAATAAAATTTAAAATAAATAAGTTTGTAAATGTCTGGTAGGTATGTCTATATAACCAATTTTAATACAAAATTAATTGATTTACATATTTTTTAGATGGCCTTGGTTAGTGTAATTTGAAAACAAAAAACATTCAAGCTGTTTCATAACGGAGGAGATACATTTATCGATCGTATTAGATTGTTATTTGCAGAAGTGACTTTTGATTTCTTTAGATGTCGATATTATTTCTTCGATCGTGCATATGGTATTGCGAGTGAATGATGACATTGCTTGGACGACAATTGAATTATGTTTTATATAATGTAGATGGATCAGTTGATATAGTCAAAGGTTCTTCATGAATGGAACGTACCGACTACCGACCCACCACCCTGCATGTTTGAAATACTTTATAGCTAAGTGCAGATCAAATCTTTAGAGCCAACCATTAGAAATGAACAGCATATCTGATACCTTTAGTTTTCAAATTTATTGCTCTCATTTACTTCAATCTATTCAACATTGGTCGGTTACATTTTATCATGAATTCAGACTATGTCAAATGTTTATATTGTGTCCTTTGATTCTCATGAAAATGTCCCCAAAAATATATGTATTTAAAAAAGTATTACAGTGATATGATATATGAAATATGGTATAAGAATAAATAAATTAACCATTACCTGGTTTTTTGTTCATTCATATTTCAGCTTCATTTTTATCAAAATAATTTTATTTGTCACTAATGCAAAATTATATTCGAAATGTTCTTCCATTTTTACTGAAAGCTAAATAAATATAATTGTATCTTTCTATACTGGTTAATTTCACCGAGCCAGCGTGGTAAAGGATTTTTTTCTTTTCATTTAAGCATATCTGAAAGGGTCCTTCTCATCTAGTTCTATTTATGTATCATGAACATTAGATTCCAAAATGCCCTTCCATTCTATTGATTTTATTGTATATTAAATAAACGGGGTTTATTAGCTTTATATATTTTGTTAAGTCTTCTCACAATGATAAAGTTTAGGGGATATAAAAACCACGCGCATATAGCATCTCTTTCATGGTCATATTCCCGCTATAATGGTCAGGTTTTTATTCTTATCTTAGGGGCATATTTTATCGTAGAATTATTTATTAGTGCAATCAATGTTTATTTGGAATCTCAAAAAAGAGTTCTATCCTTTTTGTTTATCTTTCCCTGGTAAAGCTCTCGATAACCATTCAGTGTGTATACAAACAATAATTATTATTTACACTCATAATTTACCTCATTTGGCATCTGATTTTATTTTTTCATTTAGGCGAGATTACAAACTATTATTATAATAATATTTTTGTCTTGAAAAACCATTGACTATAAATGTGTTCGTTGCATATTTTATATATATTTATGAGGTTTGACTTTTCATTAGTCTGCTTTTTACATTAGTCTCATTAAAGGTGAGAGAAATGATTTCTGTTCATAACCATAGCTTTCTGTTCATAGCCACTCACTATGTTTTATTGTATTTTAGCAATGATGCTGATCGTTGTTTTTTTTAATATGGTACCAACTGAAACCTTATTAAAATTTATTCTGCAAGACCAAAAATTACAATTAGAAATATATTTTTTAACGAATATGATTGAAATTGCAAAGATAGCTATAAATTATCAGTAATGTATAACAAGTTCTGCGAAAACAGTTTGTATTCGATAATAAGTAAATAAATTCATTAAACTAATATGTTTTCTTTTAAACAGTAAATAAAATAATAATTGCCTGAATGTGTTGTTTATTTTAATAGTAACTTCATTATTTTATGTTACATTTCATTTAAAAGTATTAAATTTAATATATTTAACTAAGCTGTGCAACTTTAAATGGAATGGATTATACTTAAATAAATGTTACCTTCAATCATTTTACACAACAGTTTTTTTACCATCTCGGTGTTTTTTTTGTTACAGATATATATAATAGATTATTATGTTGAACAAAGTGCATAAATAAATAAGTTTTTTTAATCATTGAAATATACGGTAGCTATTTTATGGTTACCGTCTTCTAGCCTATTAGTTCCATTTAGCACATTTTAAGAAGGTGAGCTTTCAAAAGTGTGCTTAATAATATGCTGTTGCCTGAAAGGACAGCCTAGACAAACGTTTGGTTATTTGCACGAAGTTGGTAGTAGTGGGAAACGCCAGTTAATATGGTTTGCCTCGATTTTCTCTTGTTTATCTAATCAATGAGTATTTGATCGAAACACGTCATATTGATATATTTACATTGACACTGATATACTACTATGGCTAGAAAAAATCTGTGATTATAGCCTATGAGCTAATTCATGCTGATGTGTTATTTCTTGCACATTTTTAGTTTAGTGGTAACTAGTTTTCTTGTTATTGTACTTTTTCCCCTAGTTTTCTGTTATGCTATGATATCCCTATTCTTCTTATTATTGTAGAAATATTTAAAAACATTTAGAAATCATTTAGTAGAAACTTAAACTGAGTTTGTACATTTTTTATATTTTTATTTTATACTGAAATATTTTAGAACGAATGCTCTAAAATTAATTTGACTTACTTGTTCCAGCTATACTGCTTTGGTTGAATTACATGTGAGGATAGAGAGAGAAATATATAGATACAAAGATATTGTTTTCAGACGACAATACCGTGAACATAACAATATGTGCAGCAGAAATAACACTAGATAGTCTATAGTTTTGCGTTGTTCGCTTTGGTTTCGGTAACTTTTTTTACACCGGTCCAAACAGATTAAGATATTTCTAAATTTATAGTTTTCTTAGAATCCTCAATAAATAAGTTCTTACTGAAGTTTATGTTTTTGCTTAAAATGTAAATAAAAGTTGTTTCATTATTGATAACCTTAATTTATGTTGTTAATTTTTCTTTAAAAATAATCATAGATATATTTTTGCTGTGATTATTTTAGCAGATTATGTTCAAGTTTAACTTGTGGGAAAAAATAATTCATATGTATTTATAGGCTGTCAACTGTAGCTTTCTGAAAATCAAACTAAATCCCGTTCAAAGTCTACCCCGCCTTGCACTTAATCCGGAGATGCATTGAAAGTTGTGTCTATAAGGACTAAAATTGTTTGCCTATTTCAATTCTACATTAGCAATAGCAAGCAGCTATTGTTGGCCAGGAGGATCACTGCTAGATGCCAAACCTAGCGATTGTTTTCCCGTTATGTTATATTAGTAACTATAAGTATATTGTCACCTTGTGAAGAGTGAGTGAGTGGTTTGTAAATGCGTAAAAGAGAAAGTGCATCGATAATAGGTTTCTGTATTTAATTTGGAGATTCTTTTGAAAACTATTATTTTGTATTTTTTTGTTTATCTGGTAACATTTTTAATGAGGAGTAAATATACTGTATGTGTTTTAATCTAAAGGTATTGATTTTTTATAAAACGTTAGCCGTAATATTATTAGTCATTTTTCTATATTAGTAATATAGCTATAAATAATTTTCAAGCACAACATTTTTCTTTTATTTTAATCGGTTGTCTCTATCTGTAAAAACTATATTTTTCATAAGTATAGTTAATACCTAATAATATACTTCTCTATTTCTACATATCTGTATCATGTTATAACCAATACTTTAGTATAAATATAACCATACTTTATTTCCTTTCGTAATTACCAAAAATTAATGTTGTATTATGTTTAATGCATAATTTTAAAATGAAATCAAACTATGTTTGGAAATTATATATTTTTATTTCATATTTGTGGTTACATACAAATATGATTACAATTATTTTTTCTAGCGAAATATTTACTTTTTCGTGGTCGTCTGTTAAAAAATAAGTGTAATAAATATTAAGTATTCCGTTTTTCTCTAAGGTTATAATAAATATTAATAAAATAGCTTTAATAAGTGGCAACAAAGGTGTTAATTTTGCTTATGTGAATATTTAGAATAGTAAATGAATACATTCTATTCAAATCCTCAACACCACCACAAAACAAATAAAAAAGAAGAACTAGAAATTATCAAAGCGGCTTAAAGGGAAAAACAAAAACTCATGACATAGGCCTAACTGCAAAAAGGTCAAACAAAAAAGTTATCATCAAACCACAAATATTATTTATAAAAATTGTTTACAATACAAACATAGCTTGTACTTTATGTAAAAACAGGCTTGGAGTGATAGATGGCAATTCAAACCTGTTCACTTAAAAGACAGTCTGTCAAATCTAAAAAAGCAGATGAAGAATTGGGGTTATGCGCGATCTTTATATTAAAAAGAAAAGATGACTAACAATGGTGCGGTACTTTGGACCTTCATCGGTTCACTAAGGTAGTAAATAATTTATTTAGTTTTCTTTAAATGTGTTTATGTAAATATCTTTTTCTTATCTAGATTTTATACTTAGAACTTATTTTTATTCTTCTAATATATATGACGTATTGCCTTACGTTTTGGCAATTTCCTATATGGCCTTATTTCTTCGTTTTTAATCCTGATTTCTATATTACCTTTATTTTTGTCCCTTATTATTGCTGTTTCACAACGTTTATCTGAAAAAGTTTCGAGTTTTAAAAATATACTCCAACAAACTAATGTAGTTTACACTTTATCTTTTAACAGTTTATCATTTAGGAAAATTTAATTTCCATTTTTATTATTGGTGTATATAACATTATATTAAACAAACGGAACTTTTAAATTTCCTATTTTGAACTTCTTTTTGAGCATTTTTTTAATGATATCCATAATTTTATCCGTGATATGTTGTGAACAGTACCTTCATCTCTCACTTCTCCCCCCCCCCTGTCCAGTGTCCTTTCCCAGGCGACAGTGAGGAGGAGATCTTCGAGAGTATCGTCAACCAGGAGATCCGCTACCCGAACTTCGTCAGCCCCAACGCCACATCCCTGATGCGTCGTCTCCTGCGTAGGAACCCCGAGCAGCGACTGGGTGCCACAGCTCGAGATGCGGAGGATGTGAAGCGACAGATTTTCTTCCGCAACATCAACTTCGACAACATGTTGTTGAGGTCAATCAAGCCGCCCTTCCTCCCGAAACTGGTTAGTTGGTGTTGACACTGGTGTCGTACTGGTTTTTTTCTTCTTTCTTTTATCTTTCATTTTAACTGTTACATTATATCATTAAACAAATTATTCTTAAGTAAGAGTTAATTAAGCTCTAATCTTACATTATAAGTAAGAAACCTTTCTGTTTATTTTAGATTGATCTATATTTTTGTGGAAAGAAATTATGTTAGAACAGCGCATTCCTGTTTTTTGTATTTCAGGAGGACACATTCCTCTTTAACATATTAGTAACATATATAGTTATTAATTGTATTAATTTATTCATCGTTTTATAAATTTAGTTTATCTTTTTATTGTATTAGTTTTAATGATTAGTATGCAAATTTAAACGAAGCCTAGATTTACTTCAATTATTGTTTAATTATTATCAGTCATTATTTCTGTTCATTTCAAGCTTTAATTAGTTTTCCATAATGTTACTTTTTTTCATTCTATAAAGAGTTTATTCGAAACAACTTTTTTATGTATAAATATATTTTTTATCAATTTTGTTTATATTTATTTTTTCTCTTATAGTTTCTACCTTTTCAAATATTTAGATACTAAATTGAAAAATAAACATGTTACGAAATTGGTGTCCAGTTTGTCATGCAATATTTGTGTCCTTTTCTTTTATGGATTACATCACCGCCATTTTGTTATCAAAAAATTATATGGGAATCTGATAATTAGTTTACTTTTTAAAGTTTCCAGTTGAATGAAATTCTAATATTTTTATATCTTAATTTATCTGATAGTTGTTAATATTATTTCAGATTTGTTACAAACAAAAATACATTTGCTTTTTATAAAATATTTACTTAAAGTTCATCTCACTTGTGTGACTGTTATACATAATACGTTACATGTCATTGCCAAGGAAAGGAAAATGGTTCAAATATATCAAATGTATTGCGAAATCAATGACAGTTTAAAAGCTTTTTCAATTATTCACTAGTAAACAGTATTCGGTGTCTGATAATATGACTTTCAGAAATATAGGTTTACACTGAATCAGACAGAAGCCATTTCAGTCGCATTAAACTGGACTGATTAAACTAAATGTTATCACTGAATCAATAGGATGTGCTTTTAGATACAAGAATATCAAAACAATTCTATTTCACACGTATGTCATTTTATGTATATTTGCTACACTCTGATCTGGTACATGTTTTTTACTTAATAATGAACCTGCTAAATTTTAAAGTATAATAATGCTACTCAATAAATTATTTATAAACTCATAGAACCATGAGCATGTGCAGAAATTTAATCCACATTAACATCGTAAGTAGTATTCAAAGCTAGAATAGGGATTAATTTAGATAAAAATATTTAAAACAGTAGGAAAAGTTTAGTTTGTTTCCTGACAATGAATTACTTTTTTAATAAACTATACTTAGTGGAACCTTCAATAAGAGCAAGGATAACAAGTATTTGCCACTCACCATTAAAACTAAAATAATCTATAAACCTCTTTTTAAATATAATAACCTTTTTAAACATAACATTTAAGGAATAAAGATTATATAGAAATAATTATAAAATTAAATACATATTTTAAAGAATAAATAAACAAACAATGAATATAATGAATAATATTTTTTACAAGTAAATGTATTACATAATATAGACTACTCATTAATTTGGAATAATATTGTTCGTTTGCTAAATTCAGAATGTGATTAGAAGCACCTCTTAAAATTAGAAGGTCCTCATCTCCACGGGACATCTCACACATCTTGTCTCTCCTACCCACTCCTCAACTACTTCAGCGCAACGTGGAAGACGTGTCCAACTTCGACGAGGAGTTCACCAAAGAGCGCGCCGTCCTCACTCCGGCCAAGGATAGGGGCCCGCTCACCGACTTGGACCAGCGCAACTTTGTCGACTTCGACTACTACTCCGCCTGGCTCTGATCCTGATTCTGGCCCTGATCCTGCACCCACCCCCCTCCATCCTGCCAGCAGGCCGCCTCAAATGTGACAAGATCTATAGGTGTACATAAAGTTACACACAGAGAACCTTCCAGGTGCCGAGGGTACAAACTGTCGGGCTTGAGCTATTTCTGTCTGGTTTGTCTTGTCTGAACTGGCTGTGTCGATTTTAAACACCCTGTCTCTGTGCTGCTATCTGTCCCGTTACCATTATAGTCTGTCTGGTTAGCGACATTTATTAAATTTATAATAGTATGGTTATAGAGTGGCGATTTTAACTGCAACTGTACTCTGACCTCGTCCTTTCTAATTATTGGTTTTAATCGGGGGTGTTTTTGTCTAACTCTCTCTTTTTCTCCCCCTCTCTCAATATATATGTTTTCACTCTTCTTTCAAAGAAGAATTCAGATGTAATAAACGACACGATTTTTTCAGGCTTCGCTTTACTAAACTATTCGTCCAAAAAAGTAATACTCTATTCAACTATGTATTGATTTAATTTTTAATTTAGAATTATTACAGTTAAATCTATTTTATTACCCATTGCTCAACATTTGTCCCTTGCTTTCGGTCGTTTAAGGTTTTACTTAATATCTTCTTATTATTATGGTACATTATATATAGAACTACTTTTCCCTCTATAAATATACATATATCTTCCTGATTTTTACATTTTTTACCATCACCCCAAACATTCCGATGCTACTGCTCCCGGACTGCATTGCGTTTTTTGTCTTATTTATTTTGAGTTAAGTAAATAAAAAGAAGTAGTGAGAGATGTACAGCAACGGGGACGCCTCTTTGCCAGTTTGTGTTTGTCCGCTACTTCTAGACCATCATATTTTACTTGATGTATGTCAATTTTTGAAGAGCCCGTTTTTCTTCCATCTAGCCAAACATGTTCCGCCTTATTTCTAATATAGCACTAGTGTGGTGTGGTAATAGAATGCCTCCAGCAACGAGAGTTTATTTAATATATTTTACACATACATCCTTCTTTTTTTACCGTTTGATTCAACACAGGCGTTTGTGTGTTTCTTCAAATCTGATAAGTAAATATATTTATACTTTATTTTGAAATACATCTATCTCTTTTACTGTATCCGAGTGTACTGTGTAACATTTATTTTATTCTCTCCATACTTATTATTATCATAATATTATGATGGAATGTGATTTATTTATTTCCTCAATTAAATATGCACCTTTTCTATCAGAAGGACAACAAATATAATACTAACTAAGTAATCATATGCCTTATATTTGACACTGATTTGTTTGCCCAGTACCAGGGCAGCCCTTTATCCCTGTCTACTGCTGTGTACGATCATGTTATGTCCACATTACAATTTATTGTGCCTTTTCGAAGTTTGTGTTTTACTTTCCTTATTGGGGGGTTGGGTCGGTCTATGCGTTGGTCTCCTTAAATTAACCTAATACTATACCTGTCAATTTATATTGTCGATTTATTGTCGATTTATATTAAATGTTTACAGAACTTTTAATTACAATTTTAAATTGGATATACGTTCAATTCTCATTAATTGTTATATGCATAATTTGTTTTAATTGTAGTTTTTACAATACTTTTTTAATGATCCGATAATATTTATTAGTGATAACAATATTAGATTCATGAGATACTAATAATATGTTTGGTTAATTTACATATGATATCTTCGCCTTCTATAATATGTTATGTAAATGTTGGTGTTATTGTTATCCGTTGAATACGAGTTGAATATTATTAATATAAAAATAGGTTTGCTATGCCAACTAAATGATATTGAGAAAACGGTATATAGAAACTTTTTTGTCACCGTTTTGCTAGCTTTCAGCATTTAATTTTACTAAAGTCGCAGAGTTTTCACAAATTGACATCACGGTATTATTGTAAACTTTGATTAACAATTCATCTACGTGTGTAACATTTATCTTCCGTTTAATTGTTTTGATTATTATAAACTACAAATCGTTGCAAAAAGTACTTTTTGATATTTAACAAATTGAAATGCTTCTTGATCGCAATAGCTCTGCTATAAAATAAATGAAAGTTGATTATTGATGCCATCGGCGGTTTTTAATTTTAACATATCCGTGAATTGCCCAAATTAGTCCTATCATATAATATTAAACAAAAAAAATTGCACAATTCATTCGATTTCACTTTGACGTAGTGGAAAATTCGTGTTTTTTGCGTATTTATTTTGTAACTAACAATTAGGTTTCTATTTTCCATGTTGCATTTTTCACTTCTAAGTGAATATGTATATATTAAAAATTATGATAAATATATAGAACGTATACGAAGGTAAGGATTTTAAAGCCTCCCATAAACATCATGGCCAACAAAAGATTTTTTTTTATGTTATTGGTACACTTGGTAAAACTTACTGACGAAAGCAGTTTCAGAATATCTGATAGCAGTATAGTCAATTGAAGAATGTTAAGAAGCTTGATAATATGGACGTAGTAAAACACCTTATTGAATTACGAACAATCCAGAACATTTATTGAGGTAAATAATTAAAAAGGGCAACACCCCCTTTTTTGACGACTATTTTTATAAAATTCAGAATAAACTTTAAAAAATGAATAAAATATGCATACCCTAACCCTCCAATATGTCTGCTGTAGACAATTTCAAAAAATCAATACTCTATTAAACATTTTACAAGTTGTGAGAATGCACGCGGCTCAAGTTCTCTTCGTCGTCTGAAGACATGGTTGAGAAGCACAATGACGAATGAATGACTAAATGGTCTCGCATTAATGAATGTATATTACATGATGCCAATAGATGTTGCCAAGGTATATAATAGATACCTTTGCACGAAATAATAGTAGACGTATGCAATTTGTTGATATACTTTCGGACAAGGAATCATAGTATACCAAAATGAACTCTGTCATCAACTGATTTCCCCCTTTCTCTGAGAACGCAACAACGGCCCTTTTCAGGGCCACCACTTCTTGATTAATACAATTTTTCTTTATATCTATATCTAATAGTATTCAATTAGCAAAGGACTCATATCTATTTCATGCTTAATTATTTAACTATTTAATTTTCTTTATTGAGTACTTGCAGGCTTTAATTGAATCTAAAATAATTATAAATACTATGTTATTAGTCCTTTACCATGATATTCGCGCCTATACTGATGCCTGAAAACAATTTCCGTATAATAACCCCCCAATATCAATCACACATTATTATCTGGAGCTATGTAATCTGAGATGCCAGGAAATGCATTCTAAGGCTTAAATCCCCAAAAATGTACTCGCGTGCTCGGATTTATAGCCTCACTCCGCCACGCTCGCTATGGCCATCTAGGAGATTGTTCTGAAGGTTATTCCGGCAACACCCTTTCAAAATTCCTGGATCCGCCACATGTAAAAGGTTTATTTATGTTATTAATAATACCATTATTGTGTTCTTGTGCAATATGTTATTTTATACCAATCCTTTCAAACGAATGTTTTAATCTCCACTAGTCAAAATAATAACCGGATCAATTTAATATTACACAGTTAACCTTGTAAATTTCTGTTAGGGGTTTAGTCGAATTAAAATGATCAGATACTTACATAATTAGAGCGATAATAATAGGATAATTAACAATACTACCAAACTGGCTTAATTTCTATAAATCTTGCCGTTTAATTTATTTTTAATTCTGATAATATTTATTGTATTGTTTTGTGTAGATGTATTGTTTACTATTTTTTTATATTATAACTTGTGTTATTTACTGGTTTCAAAAGCCAGTAAAACGTTAAATAAAATACTCTTTGCACGTTGTCCAATTACAGGTAGCTAAAGGCAACAAATCCTGAAGCGAATAAAACAATCTTATTTCTAATAGGACACGATATTATGATCACATAACATGTTTTAAAATATGATCCCTATATTTGCTTTCCAATAGTTCTTTCGGTTGTACATAAAGTTTATGTTAAACAACTTTTTAAATTTACAAAATTGAGGAAATATCTTTCAAAAATTTCAGGTATGTTATAAAGTTACGCATTTTTTAGTAAAACGTCTTTAATGACTTCTGTTATACTCAGAAAATAAACCATATTCTATAAAAAAATGTAGTACAACATTGTAACAGCCAGAGAAATTTTTCTGGCTGACACATTTTTTTACATTTCATTCTTTTATAATGATCAAATTTACACTTGGCTGTAATTGAATAGACATTTAAAAGTAAAAATATATTTTTTCAAATTAATATATTTAATTGATTCCAAAATGTATTGTTTTTATTTATATTAACTTCGTAATTTCAGTAACTAACGTTAAGTGACCTGCATGTATTTTTCTAAATATGAAAATTTAAAACCTAAAGCTTGATTTTAATATTTATTTTATTCGTTACACAGATATATGGTTTTCAAACTATTTTAAATTATAATATATCCATATATTCACTATTTATCTAAATATGCTCAGTTGATGTAGACTAATTTAATAAAAGTATTATTAATAAAAATGTTTCTCCTATACATATATATAATATTTATAATAAAAATAAAACTACAGTTACACTTCAAGTTTATGTGAAAGACATATTATATATTCATTATTTTTATAAGTTAATAAGAACATTTAATATTTGCACATGAAAGTTCACTACTAACCAAAACATTGATCAGAGTCTATACAGGCGAAAATGGAATAAAATTTTTGATGATATTTTAAATTAAATGTTTGCTATTATTATTTTAAAATTAAAGATTTATGCTTAAACATTTTTACTTAGACCGAAATATGTAATTTGGAAGTAATTTTATAAAATTAGTTATCATATACACACATTATTATTTTTGAAACATATATTTGTTTTCGAGATTTGACGTCGTCTATTTTTTAAAAAAGCTTTAGCGAGAGAAACGATGTTATTTGTTTAAATTATCTACCTGCAAACTTTAATATAATAGAATAGTCTTATGGAATAACAAGAACGTCAACTATAAAGTATAATCGTTTATATGTTATCGGTTGTGTAGTTTTGGTGTTAACATATTAAGGTTTTTTCTTATCTAATAATTATTTTTATACCTACTAAGATTAAAATTGAAAACATTAATTTATGCGAATGTGAAATTCAGGTGAATATTGAATGGGGCCTACTGAACATTAAAAATGTTACATACTTATAGTAAATAATATTGACCGTAGTTATTATTTCGCTTATTTTACACTTAAAAAATGAAGTCATTTGTTTTGCATGAAGGTGATATTTAAATATTTTAATTATTTATTGTTAAAATTGCTGGCTGACTAAGTGTTAAATTTATTTTTTTTAAATTTAACTATGAATTATTGCACATTTCATTTTAAATCTAAATTTATATACACAAAGTTTATAATTGACCTTTTATAGTTTTCTAAAATCAATTACTAGAAATATAGACAGGGACAGCTCAGACAGAATACATTTTTCGACAAATAAATGGATCTTTCAAATAATATGTGCATTAGCTTTCGATTTCAATTATTTAAAACACATCATATTGTTATTTTAAAAAAATGTCATTTTTGTAAACAAATAGTATACCTACGTTTTGTAAGTAACGAACTAAAAGACATGTTAATCTTAAATTAAATAGTTAATCATATTTTTATTAACAAACATTATTAATAATCTTTACAAAACGGTGCCAGGGTTAGCTTTTTTTTAGAAAAGTTTTATTGCGGTTAAATAATTATATGTTAAAAGTATGGTGGTATATACCTGTATATCTTGTAAATATAACATATTTCATTAAATTTCGCATTAGTGTTTATTTATGTTTAACTATATTTGTTTTGTTACATTTATTTTAATGTTATTCTGTTTTGTGATTATGTGATTTATATTTGTAATCTATAATGTTTTATTTTATTTTTGGTTACTAAATTCCTATTTGTAATACTTAATTAAATATATTAAAATTTGTTCAAATTTATATAATATTATGAAATTCAATTTATAATGCTTCATATTTTAAAACTTTTTAGTTGTTTAAAATACTACACTCACTGCATAATTTTGAAAGTAATATTATATACAATAAAACCAGTCTGAAGACGAGTAGTTTTGTACACGAATGCATTTATTTGCTTACATAAAATATGTGTGTATTTATGCGTTACATGAATCTACATGTGTTCATTAGATTAAACAATAATATTAATTCAAAATGCAGCCACATCCAAACATTTGATATTGCTTCACCTTTAACTTAATTCATCTATTTAGGGGTACACACAGGGTGAAATATTTCTACACAACAGAGTTATAATACGCGTTACTTACGTCTTACTGTAAGGTTTATTTACTTTATTTTAATTTAGACGCTTGATAAATACGGCAAAACATGAAAACCAAAGTCGAAGACACCAAACAGATGGATTGGCCAGCTGTTACCATAACTATTTTTTATATTTATGTTATCGAACTATCCCAGTATTTTTTAAACCATTTTGAAATGTATTTGAAAACTTTTAATTCTGATTGTAAAATTACGGAACTACAAAAATATTATTAATTTACAAAGTTACGTTCATTTCTTCTAGATATAAAAGTTATAACAAATCAACATTAAGAAATAAAATTATAGCTGTTATTATTAATTTGTTATTATTTTGCAAGATCTGAAAAGTAATTAATTCATGAACAACTAATTAAAAGAATTAATTTAAAAAGTAAGTATATAAATATACTACATATTAATTCTATAGCTCTAACTTCTAGCCAACTAATTCTAGCTCTACCAAATTAAACAATTTATTTTGACAATAATAAATAAATTTAAGTTATATAAGCTTTTGTTTTTTTAATGTTTTATATCAATAAAGGATATTGCCCATGTATTTTGGTTATGATTTGATTAAAAGATCGACGTTATTTAATCTGTCATATTTTTTCAAAAATTATTATATGTTTAATTTGATTTTCGATATCGATAAACTATTTTCTTTTGTGAAAATGAACACAATTTTACCGTTATAGATATATTGATGAAATCGAGAAATTAATTACACACAAAAATATTATCATTTACATTTAGTATTTCAGCCAGATGATTATTAACATTTATGCCCTTCAATATACCTCAATTTTTCAAATAATTTTTTTAGTATTATCTATTATAGTTTATGGTATATCTACTTTGAATGATTACTGTGATGAAGTGGTCATTATAGTTTTTTTTAAGTTGTAGGTCTACTAGTATTTTGGTGATGGAGAATTGTTTTTAATATATTTTTAACAACAAATGTATTGTACTAATAGGTTTCTAGTTTAAATATATAACTTATATATGACTGAAAGACAATCAAAATATCTCTTCTCTTTTTGTTTATATAAATATTTAGCTTCGTTATAGATATTATAAACGGTGTATACAATAGTGCAGCATAATAGTCCAACCTTCCTGCACAACCGGACGCTGTCGAGAAAACAAGTGGACTTGATTATACAAGCGAAAAATTTACCTAATAATAAAAAGAAGGAACATTCAATGGGTGTTTTAAAAATGTTCCTTATTTTATATAGTTATAATGTATGAAACGGTTCTTCCGAAAAATACCAATGTTTCAATAAACAAGATCAAATCTAGCCCTACTACTAAATTAATACAGTTGAACTACGAAATGTTTTTGATTATTGTATTGGTCGAAATGTGAGTTATTGTATGCTTTGACAGCATGAGACTATTGGCTATTATGGAAACATGTACCTATACAAATCTATTATTCCTGATAGTAATGACTTGTAGTCACTAAATTTATTGAGAGATACCATCTAAAACGGGGCTATCCAAGTTGACATACGTTAATACCAACCTGCTCAGGGGGGGTGGAAATTTACCCCGTTCCCTTTGGCGAAGTCAAAAGGAAGGGGTAGGAAATAGTTAAAAACGAAGGAGAATGCGGTAGGATAAATCGAAAAAATAAGAGGGAAAAAAGGGGTACGGGAGGTAAAAAATAGATTGGGGGAAAAGAAAGAGAATGGAGGGGGGTTCAAATTAACCCCCCGGAAAAAAACAGACGATTAGATTTGGATACGACTCAACATTAAAAGTCAATTGTGTTTTGATCTAAACATTCTTCAAGTTTATAAATTTGTTAATAATATTATAAATTTTATTTGTAAATTTAAAATAATAATTTAACTAACAAAATTAATTGAAGTACATAGCAATTTGTAATGACATCATTATTTTAATGACGAAGTCTTTTTAAATATCCTGTATATATATAACATTATTATAAAACTAAATTTTAAAAAAATTACCCAAGGGCGTATGTAGCCAGGAGGTGATATGGATAATGCGTTTCCACCTCGCAGTCAATGATGTTTCACTCAATAGTGATGATTTTGTTTATATAATATTATGACAGTTTTATTTGAATTATGACAATTTATTGTATTACAAATTTTATCAAGCATTTATTACAATTAAAAATATAGATTTTTATTACATATTAAATATTATTATTATATCTGTTACATTTATGATACATTAAACTTGTATAATATTCGTTTACTGGTAGACATGTTAATACCATTTTTTAGATTGAGGGGAGGGGGGGTCATCCCCTTCTAAACTAACTCTTGTTCCGAAACGACTATTAAGTTAAATTTTAGTGTAGATACAGAGAACTTATCAAATATATTTTGACGTGATCAGTTGATTATAAAATAACACAAACCATTAGATTATATGACAGTATTCCTCATTCGTGATCATATGATGTAATTTTATATTTGTGCACATTTTGGTCTAATGATAAGTTAAGCTAAGTGTATGATAGAAGTCTGTATGATTCAAGGGAGTCACTGTCGTGAATTATAGCTAATTTAGTTAAATTCGACATACAATCTGAAAATGTAAAATTTTTCTTATTAATTGGAATACTTTATTTTGTCTGAGCATTCTCAGTAAATATTTTAAATTATTACTAATTTTTATACATTTTACGTTTTAAAACAAATCGTAAAATATTATATATTTGTCTGACAAAAAGTATACAACTATTTTTTGTTCAATATCTAAAACTTATGTTTAATGTATTTAAATACAATTTTAAATTCAAAATCATATTCGGTCAAAATCAGATAAAACTCTTTTGCCAAAATATTAATAAAAGTTTCTGCTGTATGAGGAGTTTAAAACAATTAGTGCCAATGGAACTACATAGCAGATAACAATAGTACTATATATTAGTACTTACTAATTTGTATAAGAAAAAGTTATCAAAGTTTTACCACAAAAATTAAGAAAAAAACGAGAAAATAGTTATATATATTACGATGTCCCAGAACCAAGTTTATGACTTAAAAATATACCATGAAAGAAACTTTGATTTTCCATTACTTAAGGGTACTGTGATTCTAAACATATAAAAATGTATTAATTTTATACATTTGCACAAAATTTTATACATTTATTGTTTGTTAAAAACATAAGAATAAAAAAAATTGCAAAGGTGCAAAATATACCAATCTATTTTTTAACACAACTAAATTTTAATTTTGAAAATATTAATCGCTTTCATTTTTTATTTACTTTGATCTATCATCATTTTTAACATTATTTAATAAAATATGGTTTCTGAAAACAACTTGAGTTAATTCCATAGTTATGATTCAGAAGTATCTGCCTAAATTAACAATCTTTGTACAAAATTTGGTAGGTTATTATAATTTTTAAGCGTCCCTTCTTCTCCAACTAACCCTATTCAATAGATTTTGATATATATATATATATATATATATATATATATATATATATACATACCATAAACTGATTTTACGAAAATCTTTAGTAACACTATCTTTACTATCAGAATAAGATCATGGCTATTGATAACATTGGATTAGGAATGATTTTAGATGTATTTCATAGCTTTTTAATTTTCCATTTTGTAGATTCATTAACTCATATCTTAAATTTTGTTTACGTTTATGGGTTCTTTACAACTATTGTTTTTCTTATTTATTCAGAATGCTAGCGAACAATATTTTAGGGATTCTGTTCATATCTGAAATTCTACAGCTTGTGATATCGGAAGAGCCCGAAGATATTCTCAAACGAATTATTGCCAATTACACAAAGCACCAGCGCCCTCGTAATGCAAGTGGACTTCGCGGTCCTGTAGTGGTTGAAGTCAACCTCTATATCAATAGCTTCAGTAGCGTTAGTGTCGTCGACATGGACTATTCCCTTGACCTGCTTTTGCGTCAACGATGGACCGATACACGACTTCGGGTAGCGGGAGATCACAAAATGCTATCAATAAGTTACCTCAAAGACAGCCTCTGGATTCCAGATCTTTTTTTTAGAAATGCGAAACACGGAGTCCTACATACAATCACTACACCAAACTACCTTCTTTGGCTAAATAAATCTGGAACAGTTACTTTCAGTCAAAAATTGACCGTTAAACTCTCGTGCCCAATGAATTTATGGAACTTTCCAATGGATACGCAGCATTGTAAGTTGGAGATCGGCAGTTACGGATACTCAATGGAAGATCTGAAATTCCAGTGGTGGTCTGATGGTTCCGTTGATGACCATGTTAGAATAAGTGAAGAACTACACCTGAATGAGTTTGCCCGACCAATTTACTCTACAGGACACTGCAATAAAAAATACAAAACGACCGGAGAATTCACTTGTATTTATGTCAAATTTATTCTGGTCAGAAAGTTCGGCTTCTATCTCATATACACATATCTGCCATCGATGCTGATAATAGTGATCAGCTGGATCTCGTTCCTCATCGACTACCACGCTGTTCCAGCAAGGATATCAATCGGTCTGCTCTCGATTCTCGCCCTGATGACTGAGAGTGCCGCCACAGTTCAGAAACTACCCCGCGTCTCCTACGTCAAGGCCATCGATGTCTGGCTGTTTGCCTGTCTCGCCTTTGTTGTGCTGTCCCTCCTCGAGTTCGCCATGGTGAACACCATCTCCCGGCGTCAGGCCAAGTACAAGCTTCGGTATGACCTGCAGATGGCGGTGCGCAATGAGCTGGTGAACATGGGCCGGTCCACAGGCTTGGTCACCGGGATTGTCAACTGCTCTCCCGAGACCGAGAGTAAGGAGAAACAGTCCGGCGACAATCTTGTTGGCGGAGACTGGGAGCGGTGTTGTGATTCCTCGCCGGAACAACGGTCCATACTGAGGAGGCATAGAAGTCGTGGACCCGCCACCAAAGACTTAAAAGAGATGAAACTTTCTACGTTTTATGCCAAAAAAGCCAAGCGTCTTGACCAGGCTTTTCTTGTGGCGTTTCCAATGGCATTTGGTATATTTAATGTTATTTATTGGTTATATTTTTTATCATTTTTTCACAGTTAAATTAGGTTATTAATTTTATTTTTTTAATTACTTGTAATTTACTTTATTTATTTGTATAAATAAATAAACTATTAAATGTGATTTATATTTATTATTATTAATTTTCAAGTAATATTGTGATTCACACATAATTATTTGTTTTAATGTTTTAATATTTAATGTACCGTTATTTGTTCATGATAATATTGTTGTTTCTTTCTTAAACTATACGAATTTGTAATTGGAAACTGAAACAAAACTGTAAATAAATTATATATCGCAATCTATTGTATAGTATCATATTCCCGCACGGAACTCGAGTTTCTCATCATATAAAGCGTTGTTAATGCAATCATTATTTTTTTAATATCTTATCATGATCGTATTTAATATTTATTAGACTTTGAATGCGACCATAAGTTAATTTTGTTCCGTCCAGAAAAAACGCAATGACCACACATTGAAACCGCTTGTTCATGTTGTTCTAATACATTGAATAAAAATAAAATTAACTTATTTTGAGCTTTCTTTAATGATGAATATTTTTGCTAATTTTCATATACAAATTTGAATAAGAAATACTTTCCTAAATTATATAAAATAGCATATACCAACGGTTAAAAGTATACAACAAAACACCAATATTTTTATGCATTCGACATTATCATCTATTGTACCAAAAACCTATTACAGATCAAACTAGATTTACAGGTCATTTGAAATACTTTTTCTAAAGGCTTTTTTTAGGGGTTTAATTTTTCTAATGAACTATGTACTGTGTGCACCTTCTACAAAATAAATTTTGATTAAGTGTCATTATCAACCCAACTGACTTACTTGCCTCAGAACCATTTCCAGACAAGTAGAGGGTATTTAAAAGTTGTAATCCATTTTTACTTGAGACATTTACACCTCCAATGAACATGTTCAGTGAGGTTAACCAGTCTTTGTGCATCTCATCCTTACTATAAACGATTTCTTATTTTTTAGTATTTTTAAAATGTTATTGAAAAAAACAGATATTTATTTTTCTTTGCCTTATATTATTATATGAATTTTGTCTATTTTATCATGCGACAGACTGAAGTAGGTTTACTATTTTCGGAATTAGCCACTTATCTTGTAAAAAGTGTTATCAAAATATTTCACTCAACTATGCTTACTAGAACATTTTTAACCAAATTTATTTTATAAAATTTAGAAATTTGGATTCTATCTATATCAGTATAACTAAAATATGTCATTCAATTTTTCATTTGCATTCTGTATTATTTTTTGGAATATTATTTATATAGAATGAAAGTGCTGTATTAACGCCCAATGCAATAGAAACTTATTATAACATTTTAATCTTCATATTTTAGTGCCCAATATTAAAGTCGTTCCATGTCGCCTGTCAAATATTCAATTTTATTAATAAGTTAGAATGGACCTATATAAGTTTCTACAAAAAAATCTTTCTATACTAGCAGTAGTGATCTGATTAATATGTGTGGTTTTCGTATATATTTTATTATATATATTTATCTATTTTTTAAATGTTGAGTACTATAAATAGTATTTATAGTATAGTAAAAATTGTATATTTGACATTTTATAAATAGTTATAAAACGAGCTAATACAAGTTTTTATATTTTCAGCATGATAGAAACAGATCATATCATGTAATAAAATAATAATTATTATATATCAACAAATATAGATGGCAATTTTATCAAATAAACTTTGTCGAGTTAAAGAATAATTATGTATATATGTATATATATAAAGTTAGTTAGTTAGTCCAGTCCAGTTCTTCGTCTGTCTAATAACAGTAGGGACCGGAGCTCTCATCGGGAACGGCACAAACATAAGCCATCTTGGTGAAGCACAGAATGTTCTGCAGATGTCCCTTGACGAAGGCCTTGCAAAACTGGCCCTGCTGAGCGACCATGTAGTCACCGCCGTTCACCGAAACGATCATCTCCTTCAGTGTATTCTGCAATGTGACAAAATAGAAGGGAGAACAACTTAATGAACCGATTGTCTCAAAATAACATTCTTTGTTTACGAAACTAAATATAGAAGATTTAGATGACTTATTCCATAGTTCAATCCAAAATTATTAAACCTTTCATCTTGAACCTTGATCATTTCAGCAAGACTCATCTCGAGTCTCAATAAATGGTCCGGATCAAATTGCGTAACGTCCAAACTTGTCTACAACTTGTGTCCTCATCAGAATTCATGACTATATATATGCCACCAACTTTTTCGATAGTCATTCTATTGGAAGTATCCCAAATGTTGTCTTACAATTATATCCAAAAAACTTTTGAAGGCATACATTATACAAACTCTAAACCACTCTACAACTATTGAACTTCTTTCCAAATGTCATCTGCTGAAAGACTTCATAATTTGGATCTCAGAATACCTGAAGGACTGCTTTCAGTATTTCATATCTCATCATCAACGTTCCGGTAGGATCCAATATTCTCTCCTTTCCAAATGACGCCAAAGTTCGATATGCAGCTGAAATCAACTTCGTTTTTAAATATATGATTTTATAGATTTCGTTTTTCGAGTGGTTATCAGAAAATGGTTTAATCTTAATTACACCAAATGGAAGGACTCTCAGTAATATCAACTCACACAACAGAACTTGGAATGAACACATATCTCTAGCTTACAGAAAAGCTTCCCAGACACTGCGCTTACACTTTGTATATTGAAATTGATCCTATCTCAGCCTGATTTCAACAAATTCTACCCTTGAATACAAAATATGTCCTGTATGGTACAGGCTTAATAACAGGAAACGTTACATCATTAATTTAATTAAAAAATGAATGCCAAACAATTATGGGAATAAAATTGAATTTTTTTCCTGATTTGCATTTAAGAAACTAGAACGCCATCCTTCAGTTAATTGTTCATATAGTACAGAAGCAGAGCACCAGGTAAGCATTTCATTGCTTTTTTGAAGAGTACTTGGTCTCTGCCTTACATTTTGGCTGGGTGTGAGCTTCACACCCGCTTGCTTCTCAGAATTCAAGATGGCGGCGTAAACACACTGGTATTAGGACACTTTACTTGTGTTTTGTCTATTCATATTTAGTCCAGGCATTTTACGCCAAAAGATCGGCCAACCTCACACTAATTGCAACACTAAGAAACTCAACGAATTTTGTTATCTGAGCATGTTCTAAAAGACAGAAAAAAAGTCCTAAGCAACCCTTCGGGTGGAAAGTCTTTATTTTAAGGGAAATCCAAAAGGGATGTTGAGATCTAAATGTGTCAATATCTCCTAAACTATGTATGTTAAGATACATAAATATATTACCGACAGATAGCAATCTTGTATTAGAGTATCCAAAAAATTCACTTTAAAAATAATTTGAGTTTTGGTTATGATGTCACGACCTTGTAAATTCAAAATGACAACCAATTTTTGGTACATAAATGTATTACTGACAGATAGAAACATGGTATCACAGTACCCGAAAAACGTAATTTCAAAATAACTGGAGTTCTGGTTATGACGTCCCAACATACTAATAGATTATAAAAACATATTTGGATGTCTAGAACTGAAATTAAGAAGGATTCTGTAAAACGGCATATTCCGGCAGTCATTTTGGATACCATTTTGAATTCTGAGAAACGCAAGCAGGTGTGAAGATCACACGGACAACATTTTATGTGTACACCAAATACTATCTAAAAGTGCAAAGAACTGCATTCCTGTAAATATTGCAAGTTCATATGACTCAGCAACCAGACTATCAAAAACTTTCTTCACAACCCACACCATTTTCTGCACAACAATTCCCCCCTCTCATCTCTAATTCTTATCGCAATATCCTGCAAGCATGTTCCACCAATTGTAGAATATATTCCTTTTTACCTTTGACACCCATTGTCCATAATTAATATAATCTCACTTTAATCTTGTCTCTTCCCAATTACGTTCTTTATTGTAACATATGTTTTTTGTTGAACTATTCATGTTGCGCATTTACATCATTTTTGTACTATTTTCTGTAACCCATTGCCATTTTCTTTTTGTATTACTGACTCATATTCACTCACTCTATTGTATACTTTTATAATTTTTATTTTACACAAAAAATATACCGATTCCCATTCACATTGTTTATTTCCAAATTGATATCATATTTATGTATATTGTTACAAAATTATAATATTCAATTTGTTTAAAAGCAATATGTATTCTGCACTTTGAGTATATATAACTGTCATTCTTTCTTGTTCTGTTCGAACCTTCCTATTCTATTCTTTCCCATTATTTCCTTTGATATTTTTCCTTTCCTATTCCTTCCTTTCCTATTCTGTCATTCTTTCCTATATATATTTATCTATATAAAATTAATGTATAGAGTAACATTAACTTAACCAAGTGGACAACCCCTTATAGAGTCAATTGATTTTGTCATGTAGTCAAATCGACGCAATTTTTCTTTATCCAATTTATATGACAGCATTATAATAATATAATTACTTGTTAATTTTATATAAATTGATAAAGATTAATATTTCAAAAAAAAAATTTTTAATAGTTATTCAACAACAATATTCAACATGATAGTTATAACATTATTTTTTAATTATTCTAAGTATTGATTTACAAATAATAAAAGGTGATTACAATGGGGAAACATTTAGAACAAAGTGGAACTCAACTATTTCGTTAACACTTAAAAAATGTGTAAATAAAATTGACCCATTCATTTATTACCTTTTATTGATTAAAGAACAAATACCCCCTCTCAGCGCATAAAAACATTGAATCAAGACCAAATTAATGACATAAATTTTTGAATATATTTTGAGTTAAATGATTTATCTGTATAGTTTTTCAAGATTTTAAAATTAAAATTTCTTCTTTCTTTATGGTTAACTTTGCGAAAACTGTTATAAATCATCTTATTAAAGAAATTTTAACAGAATGATTGATAACAATAATTGATAAATAATTGACAAATAATGCAGTAGGACGATTTGTTCTATTCGGGTATATGGCGTTTCGCATACTTGTGTTTCGCATATTAGCCAATTATTAAGAAACATTACGTTATCTCAGATCGACAGAAAATTGTTGCTTTTAGCATATTACGTGACTTGTGTTTGTCATAACATCTCATATTTTAACGATTTAGCATGACCGATTCGCGCTTTAATTTGTTAATTTTAATTATAACATAATTAGATTGCGCAATATCTGTTTAGCAAGTATAAGTCGGCCGAGTGGGTTTGTCAGAGTGCAACATTTGACGATAAAACAGTTATAGTCTCATGGCTGTCTTCTCGAACTTCGCTCTCGACTCAGCCATGAGACGATAACTTTTACTTATGGATGCACAAGTTATATTTGTACCCAGCAAGGGAGGTGATCAAACTTTTAAATCTAAATGGTTACTTATTTTCAATAAATAACAAAATGGAGGATAAATGGTATTGTAGATGTCGAGTTCAGGTGTTAGAAAAATAACAGCAGTCACTCAAAGAAACAGTCTACTCAGCACCAGTATGGTGAACATACACATCCTACAGATACAGGTGCGCTGAACGAAAAACTATCCGTAGTCGTAGCGCAAGATCTACGATGGATGCCATGCAACAGCCTTCAAAATCCATGAAGCGTGTGCTTGTTAATACCTTCCACAACGATGCAGTGCCAAACGAACAAGTCATGGAATCACTGCATAGCTTCAACAAGCACTGTATAATCTATAAAGAGCGAGACGGCAACAACTTCCTCGAATCCCTCATCCAAAAGCTGAAATTGACTTGGAAGGTTAGTGGACGCGTACCACTGATGGCAGAAATTTTATAATTGCAATTGATGGAGATGAAGATCGTTTGGTAATTTTTGGGACAGCTCGCAGTCTTCGCTACTTATATCAAGCAGACGCCATTTATATGGATGGCACTTTTAAAATTGCGCCTGAAATGTTTACCCAAGTGTTTCCTATTAATGTTAAGATAATGGGAGCACTGAGTTCGGTGTGTTTTGCTCTCTTACCATCTAAAGAAGAAGTAACTTATACTCGTTTCCTCAATCTGCTGATTACCGCCGCTCAGCAGCAGAGACATCAATTCGCACCTACATCAGTCAGCATCGATTTCGAATCTGTGATAATAAACTCTGTGCAAACCACTTTCCCCTACGCCCGCATTAGAGGTTGCCTATTCCACTTCTCCCAAGCTATGTGGAGACATGTGCAAGACTTGGGTCCCAGTGAACGCTACAACAACGATGAAGCTTTCAATCGTTTGGTTAGACGAGTTACTGCCCTTCCCTTGTTAACACCAGATGCAGTCAATGACGAGTCAATGAACGAGCTGAATGACGCACCAGGCTAGCGTTTCATGGATTATGTGACTACAACTTGGTTATACAACTTGGTTACAATTACTGTATACTATGACCGCACGTTATCCAGTAGAGATATGGAATCACTACAATAATATCGAACGAACGAGAGCCAACAACCATCTTGAATCATGGCACGCATGACTGAACAAAACTATGAATCGCCCCATCCAAACGTTTTTACTTTCATCGAAACTCTACAAAAGCAACAGCGCAGCGCGTGGAACTTCAAGGGACTCTTCTACAAACTAAAGATGTCTTGTCACTTAGCGCCAGAAATACAGGAGGGTGACAGAGAGGCTGGTCAGACTCCGACAAAACCTCATCAAAAGGGAGATTAATGCATATGGGACTATAATAATTTAAAAATAAATTTTAATTAAAACTATTTCAATAAAATGCACCAAACAGGTTTGAAAATCAGGAGAGCTAAAATTATAAATATTTAAAATATAACATATTTATTTAATATCTTTTTTGCAAGTGATCATTTTTATGTATAGCTTTTATAAATTCTTAATAGAAATCGTATATTTACAAACACATGTCACGTTGGTTAGATTTTTTCTTTTTACTCTTCGATTTTGAAAGGATTATTTTGATTATCTTCATTACGTAGCTTGACTATACAAAGAAGATCAGTGAGTGTATATGTACGGCGCATAAAGTATATGCTTATTTGTTTATTTTCCACTTTTAGACTGACATCATCTCGCCTATTTCTATAATTTAATAATTCTTTGAAATAAAATATTGACACCAGTTTTTTTAGAGAGTTATTTATTATAGATTTGCTTACGCCTTGTTATTATTTTAACAAATCGAATTCATTACTAGTGTTAATAACTTCAAACTCTGATGAAGTTAAATATTTTCTTACTAAATCATTTGTTAAATTTATATCGTTATACATTTATAAAAATATTTAACAGATTCCTTTATGAACAAAACATTATCATATCTCATTCATAGCATCAATTCCTATATTATATATATTATCATAATCTCACACTGAAATTTTACCATTTTAATTACATTTATTAAAACATTTACAATTATTTGTATACAATATTTTAATGGGGCAAAATAATTAACGCTTTCTATCGCAATGAATGAATGGTTTTTTAGTATTTAGACACCAAACAATAAACAATCAGAACATTTACTTCTCCAACTAGCGCAGATGTATTTTCACGAATTACATTCACTAGATCATTTTATGCGGAAGGAGTGTAAGTCACAGTACAAAACATAACGCAACAATGTATTGACATTTAATTAGTGTTTGATTCAAGTAACCAATTGCGGTATCCAAGAAGCCTAGTGAAACTTAGTGAAACCTAGTGTAACAAAGTTAACAAAGAACGTTATTCTGTGAAAAGTCTTCCTCATACAAAAATTACAAAGCATCCACACTTTTATTACCTGATTAACGCGAGTTCTGGCTGAGGCCAAGGATCCCCCGGCCATCTTGCAGCTTCGTTCAGCATCATCAACAGCAAGAGGGTCGGACATGAATACATAACAGTTGCCTTTTTCGCATTTATGTTCTGAAATAAATAAAAAATTAAAGATTTTAAATTGTATATATATTTTTTTTCAATGTTAAAATATGTTATCCTTAACATATATTATGTGTAATAGTTCAAGTTGAAAATATTTGACAGTATTTGACTCATAATTAGGGTATAACAGGTATACTATAGAACACATATACAATGTATAATATTAAATTAGAATATAATAAAGTACCAACATTATAACCTTATAAGAATTACAAACATATTACATAATTTATTGTCAAAATAAAAGTTTTCTAAATTAAAATATTTAATATATAAAAAATCTCATGACTTTAACAAAACTGTCAGTCAAATTTTATTCCGTATTTTTCTAAAATTGTTATCTACATTTTGTTAAAGTAATAGGAACCTTTTATAGTGCTGTAAGTATAATATTCAAAAACAATTTTCTTTAACGATTTAATGACACAGGAGCACTTATTAAACTATTTAATTTTCGTAATACTCTTCATCGTAACCGTTAATTCACCTCCAGTAAGTTTGCGATTTGGTGGTGGAACGTAGGGGCCACTCTTACACACAAAGTTCTGCTTCAGGTTGCACTTGTAGTCGGTCCAAGTGGAGAAGCGGGACTTGTCCCAGCCAATCTGCACACAGTCCTCGTTGCCGGCGTTGTTGGGATCTCCAGCGGCCCAGTTTCTGAACATAAGGAAGGAATAGTTCGCATTAAATTCCTCTTTAAAGAGCTAGGTGAGTTTGGCTCTGTATATGATAAATGTTAAAAGTAAATTTAAGCTATTGTTTTAAAAATTTTAATTAATTATGTAGGAATCGTTCCCACGAATGACTTTTTTCTAATATAGTAATTATTGTATATTCAATAGCTCTCTCAATGAGTGACTCTTTACATTATTGATTTCAATTATTATATTTCACAAGGAAATCCTTTAAATTAATTTTAAATGGAAAGACAATTAGAAGTAATTGTACAATATATATATATTGATTTTATAAAAAATAATTATGCCCATAAATGAATAAATGAATAATAAATAAATCAAATGTTTAAATACACATGTTACTAAAATATTCATATTGCAATTCTTGCATGTTCAACAGAATGCATTGATTTTATATAATAAATAATAATTTATATTGTCAATTATAATAACATATGTTCGTCCAACAAAAGCATTCGGGCCTACAATAATAGTCAAGATTCAAAGTCCTCAACGATGGTGTTTTACTGAAATACACTTACTGGAATGTTACTGGAGTCTTATCCGTGTACTCGAAGCAGTCTTCCTCGGAAATATCATTTAATCCTATCCACCAAACATTGTTGCTGATCTTCTGAGCCACACGTGCAATCCATGCCTGTAAAGCAATACAAACTATGGTGGTTAAATTAAAGTTTATTTGAAACAAAATTCAAAGTATAATTTTTATACTTATTGTATAAATTATCTAACAACTAATTACATTTTAAATAATATTATTTTGTTAAAGTTTAAATATGTTATAATAAATTTCGTATAATAGGCCTAATTGTACATCGAAATAATCATTTTAAATTTATCTTACTCGATTTAAATTTAAAATTTTGGAAAAAAATCATAAAACAAATATACATAACTCAGTAACGATACTTAAATAACTAATTAAAATTCATGATCATGCAAAACTAAGATTATTACTCATTTGACACAAAAATTTACATCACAGAAACTATGCTACAAAAAAATTAAATCATGCGAAAACATTCAATATAGAAATACGACAAATAATTCAAGTCAATTCAATGTTTTATAATACTACAGCATTCTATAGAAGCAAAGTTAATGAAGCATAAAACATAACAATTAGAGACAAAATAAAAATTTGAAAACTATTTAACATAATTTTTTCTTTTTTAATTAACTTTTTAAATCTTCACAAAGTTATGTAGGTATAGTAATTCATTACTTCGGCTCACTCATTACTGAAACATTGCTTTACAAATATAGGTGTGGTTTACATATAATATTTTTTATTCTACTACATATAAAAAGTGAGAGAGCAAATTTGAGACATATAATTGTTTTTTGTAGTTAATTACATCTTTAAAACACACACATTAAGTCATCTAAAATGTCATTTTCAAAACTACCCATTCTTATATGGAAATATAACTTTGAAATATAAACAGTACTCTAAATAGATGTTTAAGCATATTAGCATGCATAACAATTAAAAACAATTGATAGTTTAATAAGTAAGGTTGAACACAGATATACACATAGTATATAGGCAAGTTCGATTGAGCAGACTTTGTCTAACAAATGACAACCCTATATATAAAGTTAGACTCAGCAAATATATCGATATACTACCTTATAGTCATTTGCATTGATACATTTCAATTATTATCTAGTGAGATATACCCAAGAAGGATACAATAATATCAAGGAAGGCATCATTTCTTGACGTTCACATATCTGATTGATAGAAAATTAATATGTGAATAAAAATGACTTTGCAGGGGGAGTAAAATATATTCATATTTAAAAGTGCGACATTTCATTTGATTTCAAATAAAATAATCTCAACTATCTTCTGCTTGAATGTCCATAAGTTTCATTAATAATCTTTCCATTGATGATTACGGACAGTTTTAATCAATTATATTATTGAAATTTTTATATAGTTTAAAACAATAATTACATTATATAGAATTCGCCTGATAAAACTCACATTTTCATTTCCGCTGTGAACTGAAGCCAGGCGACCTCCCTTCTGCAAGCAGTGCTTATCGGCATCCTGGTATTTCATGGGATTGGTGACGAAGTCATAGCAGATGTTACCACACCGACAGACACGCTCTATAATATAGGATAAATTTCAATTTATTTATATATATATATCTATTTTTACATATTGAATGGGCCCCAACATAAATATCGAATGCGACCCAAAATGTCGAATACGCTCCATTTTTATATATATTACTCGATTGGGCTCCAAAAGTATCGAATCCCGTTTTTCGTGATTTTCGACATTTTCGGTCGCATTCGATATTTTTTTGGGGCCCATTCGAGTTGTTAAAATATGTATAATTTAAATTTGGCTAAAACTATCGATCGATTGAATAATCGAAACAACAGTAATTAAACATACACTATCATTAAAAATTTGAATATTTAGATAAACTATTAATTTAAATAAACATTTGCTATTAAACTGTAATTTAAAGATAAAACATTGTGAATTTTAGAAGAATTTTTTTTAATGATTAAAAGTAGATGTAGTTTAGGATAAAAAGACGAATGATAGATGCTTTGGATATAACAAAACTAATATTTTTAAACATTTACGCACGCAGATTAATATATATATTTCAAATTTAATTATAGACATAACAAGAAGCCAACTCATATAATAAATTAACAAAAAACACCTTAACAGTTGATTATCTACAAAGTAGTCGTTTACGAACTTATACGTAACAGGGGGAAATACTAAAACTTATAGATATATATAAGTCTATAACACGCACTCTCCTTGGCATCTTCCGTTTCCTTGGGAACAGATTGTTCACACACGAAGGCCAGTTGCTGGTTACACTGAACGTCGCTCCACTTGGCCCCGGCGTTGGTGCTGACACAGGCTTCTTTGTTGTCAAGGTTGTCGGGCTCCCCTGATTGGAAAGATCTGATCGAAATATAATTAGAATGTGGATAAAAACGAGTGGAGAACTCAGTCATTGATAACATTTATAATTAGTGCAATAATCGTTCAATATCGTTCAATAATCGTTCAATAGTTTGAACTGATCAACTTTTCTGCACATTTTGTATACGATAATATTGTATACGAAATAATTCCAATTTATAATGCTCAACGGTAACTATTATATAGCATATATGTATAGTATTGATCTAGATTGAAAAAGAATGCTTAGCATTAAAAACAATTGAAATATTGTTAAATCTAATCACTTCAATCCATTTAATTTTCCTGTTAATTTTATGTACTCTCTATATGCTCTATATAATCATAAAAGAAATGTATAATAAAATAATGACTTCAACATATTAAATGTTTAAAAATGTTTTATATAATAAATATATATTTGGCAGCCAAGTTTGACACAAAGCAGATACAAAATGTTTCAAATCCCTAACATGATTATTTTGTCTAATATCAGTTTGAAAATAAAATTTATTTTTTCATGACATGCATGATTATACTATTTTTACACTTATACTCTGGTCAATAGTTGTGTATTACCGTACTTCAATAAGTGAAAGCAATGTAAATGTCTAATTTTTCAAATATTTAAAAAAATATATAATTGTATAAATCGGTCTACAGAATATGTGTGCATTTTTCCGTTGTTGCCATCAATCCTACATACAATACCATATTAGCCCGAACTTGCCGACTATATTTGACAATAGGGACGACGGACCAAGTGCTTTAATTTAGTAGAGTCCACATTGTGAGCGATGTAACTATAATGCAGCCAGTAGAAGTCAGCCAAAAGTTTTTTTTTTCTAACTATTTTTGTATTAAATAAAGAGAAATAGCTATCCTCAATCTAAATAGAATGAATCGTTTACTTGTCTCAAATAAGAAAACAATTTGATTAATTATAATTGGCAGACTTCCGAAACAAAAATATGAAACATGTTGAAGTGGCTTCAAATAGAATAATAAGACAATATAATAAGCATTTAAAATTAATGATTTGAATTAAGTTAAATATGAAGTTTAGCCTTTATTTTATTCGATTTTAAATTATTGATATATCATATTTATATGAACCTATTTAAGCAATATATGTCGAAATAGATATCATAGGCAAAATACAGAATGCAGAATGAAATATATTGATCAAGATCAATTAAAATTAGTTTTTTAATTATATCCGCTGATAAATGGATTTCCATAAATTTTAATAGTTAAATTGTTTTAAAATGTTGGTGGAAACATGTGCAAAGTTAACAAAGATGTTAACAGAGCTGTTTTTTTCTTAGACTAAATTTTCAAGTAATAATTTATTATAAACTAATTATATAAATTGTTTCTTTGGTAAACTAGTCCAGCTATTTATTATAAAGTGAATCCATTTATATAAAAAAACATATACAATCAACTATAAACAACATGAAATTGCCATTAGATTTTAAATATGTTTTAATACAAATTTGTTTTTATTAATTAAAAAGCAAACTAAATGCGTGTTCCTTAAAACAAAACATATTTTAATTAGGGTTGGAAGTTCATTTAATTTTCTGAATAATCTTTTTTCCATTTTAAAATGTAGTTACACGTTAAATATATTGCCAGCTAATTATATCTGAATTAGAATTTGGCAATTTTTACTACTATATATTTCTAAGCCACACTATGTGTTTCTAAATATAAAATATAGTGGTACCCAAAGTTGTAGGTAGTTTTATCCGTCCACATAAAGTTCCCGTCCTGTGTGACGTCATTGAGACCAATCCACCCGGCAGTTTCACCGAATTCGGACATTTGTAGAGAAATCCAGATCTAATGTATTTGCAAGAGACAAAATGTAGGTTGATAAAGTATAATGGATTGTTTTTATATAATATTAGATAATTATTGTTGACAAGGTTAAATGTATATCAAATATAAATAAGCTCATATATTATCTTTCATCGATTTCAAATTTATTATTTAGATTTTGTTAAGTATCAAATGATACAGTGTAATACTTTATATTTCGTGTTAAATTCAAACTAAAACTGTGATTAAAACTATTACTAAAACACAACTCGAAAAACTTACAACGTTAGTTGTATATTTTTTTGGTGGTACTTTACAATATTGAATTGTATTAAAATATTATTATTATTAATATTAAAATATAATTTAATAATTACTTTCGATAACCGACATTATACCTGTTATAGTGAAGCGATTGTTGATAACTGTATAAGCTTTATATTGATAAACATGTAAACTTCAATATAAGTTTTCTAAAATTGCATTATTAAAAAAGGCCAAAATATATTTCGGAACTCAAAAATATAAACACGAAGAAAATCTTAATCATATGCTTAAACTTTGTTTAATACCAAAAATGAATAGTCTACCATCCTTTCCAGTTATCATTTTGATTTAATTAAATAGAAGATAAATGTAGGTTGAATAAATAGTTTTCGATTTGTCATTCTCTGGACCCATTGTTTTATTCAAATATAAATGAATTAAAAACAATATTGGGTAAGAAAATTAAATTTTATATGACAAACAATAGTGCAAATGGGGACCATTTGAACAATTAAACTATCTGACATGATGATAATAGAAAAAATCTAAACAAAAGACACGGATAATAATAGCTGTGAAATGTGGCAGAAAATCAAATATAAAAATCAGATAAAATAGGATACTAAAAGAACCCAATCCCAATATAGCCAAAGAGATATAAAAAATATAGTCGATGACTAACAATATATCGAGAAATATAAATTCTGTTTTGTACAAATTATACTCTTTATAACGAAAGACGTATTGCTAAAACCATCACGAAATTAATACCTCGTTACTATCAGAGAGTTTATATTTGTGAACGTTTTATATCTTTCTAATATAAATAACATTAAATTAAAAAATATGGCTTTTTATTATTCACTCATAAAGAATGTTTACAAACAGAGTAAGTAAATATGAATAGATTAAAATGAATTAGAGTATTTAGTATAGAGTAGTAGGGTAAAATAGAGCTAAAATAGAGCTAAAACGTAGGTAAAACAAAGGAAATTTGATAATAGAATAAATAATATTAAAAATAGTGCAATATACCATGTTAAGCAATTAATATTTAAAACAAAATCAAATATAGCTTCTAGTGGATGTTGATCAAAAGGTCTGTGTTTAGTTAACGATAGTTTAAAACGTATCACAGTTTAACAGATTCCAAAAATAATTAAATTTTGCATATTAATATGAGTTTATGTTTTCTTTAAGAGACGTAATTTCCACATCAATACATTGTTACATCGCTATTAATTTAGACTTTGAATGTCAAAAGGATAATGTATATATTATAAATAATTTAAAAAACAATACATGACAGATGTAGTTTTACGGGACTGTAATAACTTCACTTATATAATGGCATCGACACTAATTATTCTTCTAAATAAATCAATATAAAAAGTTTAAAATAAATCGCAATAAAAATGAATAGAAATTGAACTATTTTTTGTAAAAGAGTTTGTTCTCTCGTTAACTAGACTAGCTTTAGAATACAAAAATATGGGCTAGTTGCATCTCTCTAGAATATTTGATCTATAGAACATACGTTAGTATCGCGGTCATGAATGGAGACAAGGTGTCCCCCCAGAGATTGGCAGTGCTTCTCAGCATCTCCAAATGTCTTCTTTTCCTGAATGAAAGTGTAACAGTCTCCTTCCGACTGACACTGAGTTGCTGGGAGCAATATTTTAATAATGTAAATATATTATATTGTTAACTTTGATTTATCAGGCATTATTTTCTAGTTAGTATAAATCAAACATAACAATTTAGAACTGCTGCAGCTGCTGCCTACAGCGCACAACTTTTGAAAACAATTATAACAACTTATTAATAAAACGATAGATTTGTTAAGAAACAAAAGAACGTATAGTTACCGTATTTTATTTCAATTGAATTTACAGTCTGACATGATCAAATATATTTTACCTGAACTTTATTATTTTGGAATTTATCTGCATTTATCTCCTATACTACCGTGGACCTTTTTTTCAATAGAAAAATCAATTGTATAATGTTATCAATATATAATATAATCAATATATAATATAATCAATATATAATATAATCAATATATAATATAATCAATATATAATATAATCAATATATTATATAATCAATATATGATATAATAAAATAATATATAATATAATCAATTATATAATATAAGTATGCTCACTTACAAAAAGAGTTTAACAAATTTAAATGAAGCACTTTTTAATTTAAAACACGACTTCAAATTCGAACACAAAATTTTTTAATTAAAAAATATTCAAAATTATTCATAACAAAGAAAGTTTTACCTTAAGTCTAGTAGAATATATATTAAAAAAATAATGGATAAAGAATAAACGTTTAATGGATATTAAGATTTACTAATGGGAACTTTTGGATACCTTTCTTAGTGCTAAACAAAAGTTTGATAAAATAATATAATAAGATATCCTAATTTCGCGCAGCAATGAGAAAGGCATCCGGAAGCGCTGCTTAATATTAAGCGATCGTGTTTATTCCTCTTTTACTTCATATTAATGTTTCAATATGAGCGAACTGTTCATCGAAACATTAAATACTAATAGTTAAAGCAACTTTACGGTTTTGAAAGATCTTTCGTCAAAATTGAGTCTTATATAATTAATAAATAAATGATAAATGACTAAGCCTCGTCTCCACTTTATGAAACTGGAATAGGAAAGAAGGTTTTTACAATTTTGATTGTTAGAGAATATTTACAAATGGATCGTGTAAATCGACAAAATTTAAGAAACTTTGCGCATCACGTTTATTATGGATATACTAAACGGGAACACCTTTAAACACTTACTATTCCTTTCCTGTGCTACAGCAATCGTTTCGATGACCTTAGGCCAGTGTTTCTGAACTGTCTTCATCTTGTTACCGATGTCTTTGACAGTTTTGGTTAGCACATCACCTCCGCGAAGTCGACGTTCATGGTCACTTACGATTGTGGCCGTCTCGTTGATCGACTTGGCGAGAAGGCTGATCTCATCTTGACAGCCGCATCGGGGTGTCTTTGAATCTCGGACTGAATGTGAAGTAAGATAAGAAGTTTTGTGAAATAAGATAACGTTTTAATTATATACTTACAGTGTGTAATGTTGTAATGGCTCGATATAATGATTTATTAAATTCGCAACTGTTGCATTTATTTATTTATTTCAATCTGCTTTATAATCTTAATTGACAATGTTTTCAAAGGTTACACATATGATAAAGATAAATCTGTTTAACTATATATACATATACAATATTTTCCTGATTTAAATTCATTTGCATTATATTGATACATAATAAACAATTTAATTTAATGTATAATATCAATTTACTTTAAAAAATTAAAATAATGAAAACAGAAAGATTTTCATCCATGTAGGCATTTTATCGTCTAAATATGTATATATAAATCGTTATCCTTTGTCTTTCAGGCCGTCGACAACACTTAATTAAAAGGTTAGTCTTATTTCACTTATAGTATAAGTTTTAAGATAGGGATTTATGTAATCGCACAATTATAATCTGGTATAGACACATTTTAATATATTCCTAATAGAATACGGTCGCAATTAATTACAGTGTTAGCTTACAAACCTTCAAAAGTATATTAATAACTAATAGACTATACGACATAGATAAGTTTATTCCCTTGGGAAATTCTTGACTGTATACGATATTTTTAAATCACCATTTTCTATTTTATACAAGAGAATTAAAAATGTAAATTATATATACTGTACAATTAATGTGTAAGTATTTAATGAAGTTTGGTAATAACTTAAAAAAATGTAGCTTTTAAAATTGAAAACAATATCATAATCAACCAAATAATATTTAAAGGTTTTCGAATTGTAGGTATAAATAATCTTGTAATGTGTGATTTCTCTACATATATAATTAACATAAAAAATATAACATACAATCATTTCTATTAACTAACTTATTAACAAAAATACGTCAACCTTAAAATTGAAATTATATATTGAGGCCCTAATGTTATTCAACAATTAAAAAATTTATCATAAACGATCTGATATGTTATACTACGGTGCTTTAAGAATCTATTAATGAATTGACATTTTTATTTCAATATTCCCAACCTGTAGAGAGGAAAATTGTTTCAAGAAGTCGTTGGAAAAATAATAACAGACTTTAAATATTTATTTATTTTAGACAACTGTGATTAAAGTCAAAGTTAAAATCGACTATTTCAATATTGAAGGCTACACAAATGTTTCTTATTCTTTAATGAAAGCGGACAGACGCGAGCTTTTTAATTATATATACACCTATATGTTAACGTTATGTATGTAAACTATATTTTGACAATATTATTAATTATCAAAATAAAGAAACCTGACACAACAGCAATTAAATAATAAAAAATAAATTAAATTTGTTAGGGTTAGCGTAAATTTATATATTAAGATGTTATAATTGAAACATATTATTGTTACTATGGGAAGAATTATGACACAAAGAATAATTTAATTAAAAATAATATTAATTATATGAATATATAAAGCTAGTAAGATAATACATATAAAATTAATATCTGGTTCGGTAAATTTGAACTGTCAGAAATATGTCACAATACATAAGTAGTGTATGATTTTGTGTTTAATAAGTATGAACGTTGTAAGGGAAAATAAAATTAATTAATTAAATACTAGAAATAATGATCTTTTTTCAATTGACATATAAATTGTGAATTCTAACCTTCAACTTTTGGTAAGTTAAAAATGTTTTAAAATGTTGTATATAAAATAAAATATAACTTGATGCGATTAGGTGCTACATCTAGCCATACTGGTAAGAAATGGGTCTCTGGGAATATTGTATGTTTTATGTTTGTTTTATATAATGTTGGAACATATTAAATAGGTTTATGTATATACATTCTTTTACACTACAAGTTCATCAATTTGTTACATGTATTTTGTATAAACTTTGTGTATGCTCCGCTAAATACGGAAATTTTGATAAAAAAAAGTTACTCCTACTTTCTCAGTACATTGTACTTGTCATGCAAAGCATAGAATAGAGACGCATGAAGGTTATTTGTTTAATTTTATTTTGTTTAAATAATCTGATATTTACATCAACTTCTGCGTGTAAACTTCATAGAATTTTTCAAAAAGTATCTAAACAATATTATATATTTTTAGTTAAAGTATTTAAAAATATTTGTATTTGACAATAAAAGGTGTTTGGTTAGAACATCACTTCCTAAATATATATATATATATATACCAGTATATTGACAAACATTGCCTTTTTTGACACCAATATCAAGAAACTCCATATAAGCATTATAAACTAATTCAAAAAGAACAAACACGCAACAAACAATTCGCAAACTTACTAATTTTTTCAAGTTGACTGATAGTTTCGCTATTTTCCTTCAGTTTACTGAACAGACTGTTAAACTTATCCTTGTTGTCGTCAACTTGCACTAAAAATAAACAAATAATGCATTCAAGGTTCGACAGATTAATCTATACAACTAGTACCATATATACTATTATATAAACTCTTTAAAATATTCACTGTATAAATGTGAAAAAGCGCTCTAAATATTTTAAAGAGTTAACTATACGTATCATTTGATAATTCTCTTGTATGGAGAATTTTCAATTTTCATATATCGATGTGTACTTTCTGAGAAAAAATACCGGCCCTGGTCCAAATTTCATTTTCACAAAATGAATGTTATGTTACAAAAAAAATGTGAACTTCATATATTTTATTAATTTTGATTACTTTTTGATTGCTTTTGATTACTTTTGGTTTATAGACTTTATAGTTTTGTTCAAATATAAATAAAACAAATAATGTAATTAAGTCTTTCATTGTGCGTTATCCAAGAAATATTATAAAATACAAAAAAATTATATTAATAAACGTATGGTATTTTATAAGTAAATTTTGCTCAACTAAGATACTTACCAAACTATACTATTAATAAATTATTCGTATAATTTATATTTTTCATGTTAATAAAATAAATATGTACTATATATAATTACAACAATATGTACATTTTAAATATAAATTTACTTAATATTTACTAACTGATCAATGCTATTGGTCTAATATCGCGCTCGCTAAGCAACGAGAGTTTAATTAATTGACACAC